>LR749512.1:999129-1068051 GCA_902729485.2 Mus minutoides | reverse complement strand
TCTTCTTCTTCTTCTTCTTCTTCTTCTTTTTCTTCTTCTTCTTCTTGTTTTTTGTTTTTTGTTTTTTTGAGACAGGGTTTCTCTGTGTAGCCCTGGCTGTCCTGGAACTCACTCTGTAGACCAGGCTGGCCTAGAACTCAGAAATCCACCTGCCTCTGCCTCCCAAGTGCTGGGATTAAAGGCATGCGCCATATTTTCTAATGTCTCCTGGCGATGTCTTTTCCTCTCTTCAGCCAAAAATATTTCTTCCTGTATTTTCTTTAGGTTTGGTCTGATGGATATAAAATTTCAAAAGTTGTTTATATCATAGAAATTTTTTTTTCTTTCAACTCTGGTAGGTAGTTTTGCTGGGTATATTAGTCTAAGTTAGCCATTATGGTCTTTTTAGGGCTTGTAATGCATTGGTCTTCTGGCTTTCATGGTTTCCACTAAGAAATCAGCTGTTGTTCTAGTGAGTTTTTTTTTTATGTATGACTTATGTTTCTTTTCTAACAAATCTCAACATTCTGTTTTCTTTTCTGGTCTTGTCTATTTGGTCTTCTTTGTGCTTTTTTATACCTGTAGGAATGTCTTTTCTTTGTATGGGAAGTTTTCTTCTATGATCTTGTTGAAGATCTGATTTTTGCCATTGAGTTGGAATTCTCTCTCATCTATGGGTATAATTCTAAGCTTTGGTCTTTCCATGGTGTCCTACATGTTCTGTTCTTGTGCTTAAATTTTCTTTTCTATTCCTTGCTTGTTTGATTTAGATCTTCTACTTTATCTTTGAGTCCTGATATAACATTTTTTGCTTGCTCCATTCTTCTTGTAAGACTTCCCTGAGTTTTCTAACTGGGACATCAAGTTTTTCAGTTCTGTCCTCATTTCAGCTAGAATCCTTTTCCCAAGTCCCTGATTGCCTCCATCATTTCCCTCAGTAATTTCCAGGTCCAGTAAGAGACACTGCCTCAAAAAAAAAAAATCAGGTGGATGGCTCCTGAATAAAGACACTGGGTATTGACCTATGGGTTATACACACACACACACACACACACACACACACACACATACAAACACATACACACATCCCACACAAACACATGCACACACACACACACACACACACACCACATACATATACACATGCACACTCTGTCACTTCTTGTCTTTTCATTTTCCAAAGCTCCAAAGAGGGAGATCATTGTGATGGTTTGTATATTCTTGTCCCAGGAAGTGGCACTATTAGGAGGTATGGTCTTGTTGAAGTAAGTGTGGCCTTGTTGGAGGAAGTGCGGCACTGTGGGCATGGGCTTTAAGACCTTCATCCTAGCTGCCTGGAAGGGAGTATTCTTCTAGCAGCCTTCAGATGAAGATGTAGAACTCTCAGTTCCTCCTGAACCAAGCCTGCCTGGATGCTGTCATGCTCCCACCTTGATGATAATGGACTGAACCTCCGAACCTGTAAGCCAGTCCCAATTAAATATTGTCCTTATAAGAGTTGCCTTGGTCATGGTGTCTGTCCACAGCAGTAAAACCCTAACTAAGACAGTCATTTCTGGGCTGATTCTGAACTTTTGTAATTCAAAGTCCCTGAAAGGGGATTTTGTTGAGTTTTAAGCTGACTTTACTACCAGCTGGGAAAGTCTGGAAGAGCAAGTCGAGGAGAAGCCTCATGAGGTGATAGGAGTAGGGGGCAAATGAGCAAAGTTTGTTTGCCAGCAGTATTTTTTTATGGCAGCAATCCCCTGTATGCCACTAAGAAAAAATTAAAGAATCTGAGACAATTTGAACATGCAAGTGGATATCCTTTGAATAAGACATCACTCTGACAGATAAACTCACACTTGCACAGTGGTACAGATGTGTCCACACTTGTGCAGATATACTCACACTTGTGTGTTGTGTATTGACTGTGATGAGAAAGCTCTGAATCAACCTGCCTGGTTATCAACCAAGGACTGTTACAGTATAGAAGACCCTGTGCAAGAGATAGAGCTATTCTTTAAATAGAAGGACATTGTTTCTATTTTATCTGTATGTTTTTCTTTCATATATGTACCACACATGTGTCTTGTGTCTAGTGCCTATGGAAGGTAGAAGAGGCTATCACATGCCCTGGAACTGGAATGATAGTTGTGAGCTGTCATGTGGATGCTTTGAATCAATACCAGGTCTTCTGGAATAACTGTACATGCTCATTACTGTTGTGGATTTGGTCTAATGCTGCTTATATTATGTTAATTTGGTCCCCTAAATTGCACAAGCATCTGCACACCCACACTGAGGGACCCTGCCTCTAGTTGATTTTGATCGGTAAGGTAAATCAAGTTGCTGGCATCTAGTGACTGGGCAGGAAGACAGAGGCAGGACTTTAGGATTCCCTGGGGAAAGAACTGAGGAAGAACAGGAAGAAGATAGTCATACCAGGGCAGGAGAGGTAACATCATGCCTGAGAGGTGCAGGACAGAGAGACAGCCAACATGGAAGAGGCCGGGAAGAGCTGCCCCAGGGAGCCCTGGACTGGGTCTAGGGTAACAGAGATGGGATATAGATTTTAGTAAGTAATAACTCAGGAATATCAGAGGGGAGTTTGTTAACCATGTGGAGGTTTGGAAGTGGCTCCGCCATTGAGCTGTTTAAGGCATATTAAAATATAAGGCTGTGTGTGTGTTTATGTGTGTGTGTCTTTTCACTTGAGAACCCAGAATGTTAGGGCAGCTATCCCCTGTATGACACTAAGAAAAAATGAAGAACCTGAGACAGTTTGAACATGTAAGTGGATACCTGTGCACACCCCTTTGAACAAGACATCACTCTGACAGATAAACTCACACCACCTAATTGGAAACTGTAACACATTACCACTGACCTTATTCTCCAGGAGAACTAGGAAGCAAAATCAAAAGCCCAAGGGCAATATCTACAACAAAACTAGGCCACAAATTAGCATTGCTAGCATTAATGCATATAAGCCAGTAGCACCAAGACTGGCATGCTATCCAAAAGGAAGTAAGGAATCCAGAAAGGTAGATGCAACGGACCCAACAACAAAGGAGTCTCAGAACAATCCAGGTTTTTCCAGAGGCTCTTCTTCCTGTGTCTGGTAAAGGCTGTTCTCCTAACATTAAGCCAGCTCTCTTCTTTACCCACCTGCTTTAGAATGTATGGGATTTCACCGAGCCCCCTTCCTCCTAGAGAAATAGCTTGGCACTAAAAGGTATTTAACTTAGGTTGCATTTCACATAGAATTTCAATATTCAAAATGGTTTTGGTAGATTGCTTCTTTAATATGTTCCATTATTTCTCAGCATTATACGTTCTTGGGTGACATGTACAGTGACTTCAGAGGTTTATAATATCTGAAAAGAAACTTGAGAATTACTTGGTACAGTGTGTTCTGAATAAGAGGATGTCTACACAGAAGTTAAACTGTCTTAAAGTTTATTTTGCTTCTTTTAAAAATTATTGTGGCCTGTGTTTCATAGATATTCTTTTTCCCCTGGTACATGTAATTGAATGTCTTTATGTTTGTTGTTGCTCTCTCTCTCTCTCTCTCTCTCTCTCTCTCTCTGATTTGTATGTAACCCAGGTTGACCCCACCCCCACTCACAATCTTACAGATGCTGGAATTATGAGCTGTGTGCACCATTCCAAGTCTGGCCACTTTTTAGGACATAGCACAGTTTCTTTTTAAGTGTGTGTGTGTGTGTGTGTGTGTGTGTGTGTGTGTGTATGGAGTATGATGTGTGCAAATGTGGGATATATATATGTATATATATATGATATATATATGTATATGTATATATATATATATATATATATATATATATATATATATATATATATATATATATATATGATGAGTGTATGTGAGTGTGGGCACATGTGTGTGGAGGGCAGAGGAAGGCTCTTTCCACCATGGGTTCTGGAGATTGAACTCAGGCTTGCTTGTGCTGCACTTTCACCCACTGATCATCTTACTGGCCCATGTTTCACCATTTTTACACCAAAAGAGACAGTCAAGGCTGGAGACATTCCTAGAATATGCAAGGCTTTGGATTAGATCCCAGCACCACAACCAACCAACCAGCCAACAATCAGTTGCTATTGTCAACGATTGTACCAATGTATAATCTTAACCACAGGACAAAACACGAGCCATGTACCACTCTCCCGAGACTCTCCCTCAGTATTGTGTACAGAGTTACCATAAATAGGTTCATGTGAGAATCCATGCGGCAGGCTGACTTAAATTCCTTCAGGTATGCACCAAGGATCATCTGGGTCATTTGGTGATTTGATTTTTATTTTTTGAGGAAAATCCATACGGATTTCTACAGTGGCCGCAGCAGTTTACACGCCCACCAGCAGTGCCTACATGTCCCTCTATATCCACATCCCTGCCAGCATTTCTGTTTGTTTATTTTGTTGATGATATCTACTCTGATGGGGCAAGAAGGTCTATTAATGTGATTTCAGTTTGCATTTCCCTCCTAGTTCAGGATATTGGCTGGCTTTTGAATGTTTATTGGGCGTTTGTATTTCTGCTTTTGAGAATGGTCTCATTCATTTGTCCATTTATTGATTGGATGATTTGTTTGCTAATTTTTGTGGTGATGGTATTTAATTCAGAGGAGTCTCCATAGATGCTGGGTGTCAGTCCCCTTCTGATGTACAGCTGTAGATCTCTGGTTTTATAGGTTCCCGCTTCACCCTGACGACTCTCGGCATTGTGGTGCAGAAGCTTTGAAATTTCATACGATCTTGTGTGTCAATTCTCAAGGTTTATTTCCTGAGCTTCTGGAGTTCTTCCCAGCAACGCCTCTTCTATTCTAAGCTGACTCTCAAGGGTCCCCCAAGTTTCCTCCTGGTAGTTTCTGAGTTTGGGGTCTTCCGTTAAGGTCTTTATCCATTTTGACTCAATATTTGTGCAGATGAAGAAATAAGGGGTCTATTTCTACGTGTGCAAATCTAAGATGAATGAAAGAGGAGGGGTGTTGTGAAGAGTGAAAGAGAACATAAATTTGATTGGACAGTAAATAAAATGCATACATAAAATTAAATGAAAAAAATCACCAAAGCCCTCATCCTCTCTTTCTGTCTCTCTAAGAGTCAACGTATTTCTAAGAGTGTAATGTAAAAAAAAAAGGAAACATAAGGGGAAAGAAAAATGGATTTTGGAGCGTTTGTTTTTGGGTCTTCTAAAGTTCCATCATCCAGGCAGACAGACAGAGATATGGTCAGTTGCTCCTTCAGGCAGACAGACAGAGATATGGTCAGTTGCCTTGTGAACTGTCTTCCCTATGTCCTGGCTGCTGAGCCTTTCTGGACAGTGTCCACCAGCACTGTCTTCACTTCAGGAGATTCTATTTTTTGCCCACCAGAGGCCTCTGCTGGACACACTTGGCTTTTCAGTCTATTGGGCCAAGCAGGTTCTTCCACTCTCTGGAGAAGCCATCACCCTATGGGCTGGCTAAGGTTCTAAGGGGAGTGTCCTATTTTCAGCACACTTCGAAGGACTAGAGAAAGACAGTGCTGGACAGGTGGACCTGTTTGTGTCCTTCTAAACCCCAGGAGTATTTAAACAGCCTGCTGGAGAGACCGGCCTTCGTGTCACCTGAACAGCCTCAGAGTTCTCAGACTCGATGGTTCCAGAGGTTAATCCACCTGCTGATCTCAAGCACTGCCTGGACGTTTTTTTTGTTTGTTTGTTTGTTTGTTTGTTTTGGCTTGTCAGCATCTGGCCGGTCCCACTCCGTGACTGCTTGAGGTGGCCACATCTCACTCTGGGCCTGCCACAGGTTAGACCTGCCATTTTAAGATCAGTCATATGCAGCAGCTGGGGACAGTCAGACTGTGCCTCACTGCAGTCTGTGTGACAGAGAACGATGGAAAACGCGCCCAGCCGCTCCCCTGTAAGTTTGTAGTACTACCTACTGCCTGCTGCTCCCCTTGGCTGGCAGGCTAGGCCAAGCTAAGTCACATGGTTCGGAACTTCCTCAGACCCCTTTGCAAATCAGAGTCAGAAACCCCCTCGGTGTGTAGGATTTGAGGCTCTTTCCTTCCGACTCCCTGCCACATGGCAGCTGTCTCACAGATCCTCTGGGCTTTGAAGACTCTGTCCCTTCAGGAAAGCATCGCGCTGTCGCTGTCTGGTGTGATGCTCTTCAGAACTCTCCAGCCGCAAGTCTCCAGCATGCCCTGCCTCATCTCCCAAATCTCTCTTCCAGTAAAGCCTATTCTGAAAGGAAATCCAGGGTCAGCTCCTTTCCTAAACCTTGTGACTGATGCTTGCTTGTTCCCAGGCCTCTCCTGTCCCCTCCCCTTCCCGGGACAGCTCAGTTTTAAACAATATTGTGTTTAGACAGTTTCTAGTCACAGCACTCACATAGGCTTCACTATGTAATCCTGACTGACCTGGAACTCTATGCAGACCAAACGGGCCTCGAAATCACAGAGATCCATTTGCCTCGCCTCCCAGTACTAGAATCAAGAGTGTGCCACCACACCCAGCCATGCCCAGTCCCATTTACACTTCCTTGGTGGCCAGGGTGACTAGTCTTCCACTTATCTGTTTCTTTCCTTTCCTTTTTGTGAACAGTTTTTGTGTACATGTCTTTCGCCCAGTTTTCTACTGTTTTTTTTTTTTCTCTTTATTAGATATTTTCTTCCTTTACATTTCACATGTTATCCAAAAATTTTCCCTTACCCTCCCGCGTCCCCACCCTGCTCCCCTACCCACCCCCTCCCACGTAATGGCCCTGGCATTCCCCTGTTCTGGGGTATATAGAGTCTGTATAACCGAAGGGCCTCTCCTCCCAATGTTGGCCAACTAGGCCATCTTCTTCCATATATGCAGCTAGAGACATGAGCGCAGGGGGAACTAGTTAGTTCATGTTGTTCTTACACCTAGAGGGTTGAAGACCCCTTCCGCTCCTTGGGTACTTTCTCTAGCTCCTACCTTGGGAGTCCTGTGTTCCAACTAATAGCTAACTGTGAGCATNCATTTTTTCAGGTGCTTCTCAGCCATTCGGTATTCCTCAGTTGAGAATTCTTTGTTTAACTCTGTGCCCCACTTTTTAATGGGGATATTTGATTTTCTGGTGTCCACCTTCTTGAGTTCTTTATATATATTGGATATCAGTCCCCTATCCGATTTAGGATTGGTAAAGATCCTTTCCCACTTTGTTGGTGGCCCTTTTGTCTTGTTGACAGTATCTTTTGCCTTACAGAAGCTTTGCAACTTTATGAGGTCCCATTTGTCAATTCTCGCTCTTATAGCACAAGCCATTGCTGATCTATTCAGGAATTTTTCCCCAGTGCCCATATCTTCGAGGCTTTTCCCCACTTTCTCCTCTATAAGTTTCAGTGTCTCTGGTTTTATGTGGAGATCTTTCAACCACCTAGAAGAAGTCATTAATAGTCTCCCAACCAAAAAAAGCCCAGGACCAGATGGGTTTAGTGCAGAGTTCTACTGTTTTTTTAATTGACTTATTTGCATATTATGAGTAGTTTGCATTTTTTTGTTTGTTTTTTGTTTTTGTTTTGTTTGTCGAGACAGGGTTTCTCTGTGTAGCCCTGGCTGTCCTGGAACTCACTTTGTAGACCAGGCTGGCCTTGAACTCAGAAATCCACCTGCCTCTGCCCCCCAAGTGCTGGGATTAAAGGCATGCGCCACCACCACCACCGGGCTGTAGTTTGCATTTTTAATTCCTGTTCAACCCAGAGTGACAACTATTGTCACTACCCCTGCTGCATATTGAAATTTTGCTGAGAATTCTTACCACGTGGAAAGATTAAGATTTTATGTTACCAAATACATCCTTCAAGAGAAAAAATAGGAATTCGCGTCTTGTTCCGGGCGGAGTTTGTGTTATCTTGCTCAGTAATTGACAGAGCTTTCTCTCTGGCTCTGGGAGAGCCTTCCTTAGTCAGAGCCAGGTCCTGAGCGCAGTGACCCTCGAATACCTCCCACTTCCTCTTCTGTGCCCTCACTTGCTCCAGAGCGTGCCCCCTCCTTTTTTTTTTTAGAGTTGCTGTGAGTTTATTTCCTTCTTTGTGCAAGACAGTTACGGGGTCAGGAAAGCTGAGTGCTGTGAACCAAGACGGGGCTCTCTCTCCAGCTCCTGCTGGTGTCTGTTCAGCCTGTCTAGTTTATAGGGAGGAATGAGACGGTGGGATCCAGCCTAGCACCACTTAAGCTGGGTCAGGCTGCTGATTCTGACAGGGAGGGGGCACTGCTGATGGGCTGTCCAGAATGGATGCTTCTTCACGCTTTCAGGAGCCAGGCTATCGGTGATCAGGCTTCTGGAGGCCTTTGAGAAGTGTGTGTTCAGGAGACTCCAACAATGTAGCCATAAACGAAAGGGTGGATTTCCTGAAAAAGCTGATCCACCAGTGGCCCAGGTCCGCCTTGGGAAGACCCCAGGGAATGGGGCACGGTGTCTCCTGGGTACTCAGCACATCTCCCCGGAACTCCACACTTCTGCTGCCAGAAGTCGCCAATTGTAGTCCTGGGTAGCCACGAGGGAGCTGCTGGAAGGAATGGCTACCATGCTTCAGGGCCCAGGCGCTCGGCGCACACCCCTCCTTGCAGGCTTCGGTGCAAGATCACAGGTGGCAACACCTGGGGCACTAGGCTGCAGAGCCCATTTGCAAGGATAACTCACGACGTACGGCTACTCTAGGACCCACGCGCGCTATGCGCACGCGTGTCCTAAGTTGCTTTCCTACATGGCAACAGACCACACACACATCCCATGTTTTTATATATTGAGGACTGAATCCAGGGCTTTCTTTGGTTGAGTGCTTTACCACAGGTCTCTAAGCCCAGCACTGGTGCATTGCCCTCTGAATCAGAATGCTCTGGGAGCTGTGGAAACCCAAGCATTAGAGTCAGCACGCCTAGGTGGATCACCAGCTAATTCTTACAAGTTCCCAGTGGACACTGGAACCGCTGTTTGGAGGCCACACTTGGAGAACTGTTTCTCTGAACATGGCATTTTGAGGTTCCTAGAGTCTATCTGTTCCTGTCCCTGGTATATCACCTAGGACTAAACCCTATCACCTTCTGTTTGGGCACCTTCTCTTACTCCCTTGCCAACAGCTCAAAACTGGATCTCTATGTGCTTCCCCCATTCTGATATATATATATATATATATATATATATATATATATATATATATATATATATATATATATATATTTCAGATAACTCAGCTCAGACTGAAGCTGCTACTGATTGCCAGTATCTCATGGCCAAGCAGCCTTACATTTGGGCCTCCAGGAGTACACTAAGAAGCAGCCTATACATTCCATTGAGAAAAATGGCCTTTAAAGGAAATGGACATCGATGGTGAGGGTAACAAAAACACGAGTGTCTGTATCTTAGTTTTAAAAAAATGTATTACTTTTGAGAATTCCATACATTTTATTATGAATATGATCATGTCTACTTCTTTTCCCCTCTCCAGCTCTCCTCATGGCCACCCAAATGGCCCCTTCCCAAGGTCATATTTGTTTGATAACCCACTAGGTTCATCTGGTGTTGCCCATCCATGCATGGATGAGGGTCTATCCTTGGGGTATGGGAAACTCACATGTGACCACATCCTCAAAAAGATTTTTCTCTTCTCCAGCACCTATTAACAATAGCTCCCAAGCAACGCCTGTAACTCGGCTCTAACCCATCTATCCTAGGATTTTATCTGGCTGATCTTTGTCAGGCCTTGTGCAGGTGGCCAGCGCTGCAGAGCTCATGAGTGCAAAACCCATGTGAGGTACAGAATATAGCATGTCTTGTCTTATATAGGGTGTCTTATGTAGCATGTCTTAGCAATGCTTCCCTTCCTCCAGCTCTTAGGTTCTCTTTCCCTCCTTGACGATGCTCTCCGAGACACGACGCTGCAGTCTTTGCTATAGATGATCTTTTAGAGCCAGGGACATGGTGCTCCCCTCCTCACTTTCTCCTAACATGCATCCTTCCATTGGCTTGATGACTACTTCCAAGTGAAGCCTCTGGGCAGGGATGAGAGCTGCCTAGGGCCCTGGGCACAAAACTCTTAATTCTTTTTCCTGGGCCTCATCAATTCTGGGATTACAGGTCTGGACCACCTTAAATGACATTTAAAAATTATTCCTTTTATTTATTGAGATTAGGATAGTAAATTTTTTATTAGTTCAGTGAAAGTTTTCATAATGTGTTTTGATTATATTCCCCTCCCAACTCTTCTGAGATCTGCTCACCCTTCCCGCTACCCAACTCTGTGTGCTTTTATTTAAACCCTTCAAGATAAATGTGTGATTCCTATTGTGTTTTCTTTATTTATTTTTAAAATTTATTATTATTATTCTCCTTATTCACTCTACATCCCACTCACTGCCTACCTCTTGGCCACCCTATCCCACAATCCTTCTCCCCCTCCCCCTCCCCTTCTCCTCTGAAGGCCCCCTGGGTAAGCCCCCTACCCTGGCACTTAAAGTCTCTGTGAGGCTAGACGCATCCTCTCCCACTGAGGCCAGACAAGGCACCTAGAAAAACATACCCCACATAGTACAGGCAACAGTTTTTGGGATAGCGCCTGTTCTAGTTGTTTGGGACTCACACGAAGACCAAGCTGCACATCTGCTATGTGTGTGCAAGGAGGCCTTATGCTTTAAGATTATAATATTATATCACTTCCTCCTTCCCTTTCTTCTCTCCAAATCCTCTCTTACATCCCTCCTTTGTCTTTTCCAAATTCATTGTCTCTTTTATCATTAATTGTTGACAAATATATATTTGTATTCTTTTTATATATATTTGTATTCTTAAAGACATACAATCTGCTCAGTGTATGTCACGTTACTTATATGTGTGTATCATGTTACTTACATGTGTGGTGTCACATTACCTCCATGTATATGTTTTCAGGGCAAGCCGTTTGGTACTGGATAATTGATTCATGTTTTCTTTGCTAAAGAAGACATCCCCCCCATCCTCTGCACTCCTTCAATACATTTAGTTCTAATGTAGAGTTGAGGACTCGTGATCTTTCCTCTCATTACATTAGCATGTCTGCTGGCGACATCCTTGCTCTGGTCGTGTTTAGGTAGCCATGTTTGTGAGACTTTACAGGTATAGTTTCTCACACTTTAAAAGAAAAAAAAATTAGCTTAAAACATGAATTAGTAGATTAATACATTGAGTGAAAAATTTTTATCAGTAGCCATAAGTAGAAATTAATATAGATAAATAAGATGAAATAAAGTAATTTGAAGTTCTCTGATCTGTTGTTTACTTTTGTCAAAGATCATTCTAACCCCACCAGTTGATGGATCTCAGGATATGACAACTTCTTTCATTAGTTCAGTTTCTCTATTGTGACCTCTAAGAGGTTTTCTTTAAGTTTTCCAATACCCTGGAGATCTTCTGAAGCTTAATTTAAAACACTTGATGCCACGCCTTTGCCTGTAATGTGGCCATTTTACCTTCAGCACAGATTACGGATGACATTAGAGAGATCTTGCAGAAAAAAATTTACAGTACCTCCTCTACAAGGAAATTCAGAAATTGCAGCAAGCTAATGAACCACTTCCCAAAAAACCATGTAAAAGAAGCAGCGTTTGAGCCTAAGGTATGACAGACAGTGGGGATGAGCACTGTATATGACTATTTTGTCTGAGGACTTGCGTCATTTTAACTGTTATGTTTTTGGACTGATACAAATGTGACACAAATAAGGCAGGTCAAGTTTTATCCAATTAACAGAGATGCATGTCAATCACAGGTACTCCAGTGGTTTTATTTGAGAATTAATGGGATTATAGGAAAAGCAATAGAAGGTGGTCATCTCTTTTAAAGAAAATCTCCTTTGAATTATATTGATTTTTTTCCGTTGTTTTTTTAAGCTTTTTCGTTCTTTTATTGGAGAGAGGTTATTTTCTCATCTAGTATACCCTGACTCCACTTTCCCCTCCTCCACACCTTCCAGGTCCTCCCCACCTCACATCTCATGGGGACTCACTCCTTTTCTGCCTCTCATTAGAGAAGAGCAGGCTTCTATGAGATAACAGCCAAACATGACAAAATAAAATATAACAAGATGGAGAAAAAGTATCGGAGCCACGTTGGACACTAGGATACCTAGGTTGTTTCCAGTTTCTGGCTATTATGAATAAAGTGGCAATGAACATGGTTGAGCAGGTGTCCTTGTGTAGAATAGAGCATCCTTTGGATGTATGCCCAAGAGCGATATAACTGGGTCTTGAGGAAGATCGATTCTCAACTTCCTGAGGAACAACCACATTGATATCCATAGTGGCTGCACAACTTAGGACTAGCACCAGCAATGGAGGCTGCTTCCCCCTTGTCTTCACCAGCATGAGCTGTCACTTGTGTCTGCCTTAGCTTTTTCACAGCTCAGCCTTTCATCAAATGACTAAACCTACCGCATCCTCATGCTTTGTTGGAAAATGCGAAGGCGGCAGCATTTCATTTCAGTAGTTGGAAGAACTCATAATTAATATCACTCAGAGGTGCTATGGTTGGGCTTTAATTAGCTTTATAAATCACAAAAGACTTTATTCCAACATTTATGGACCTGCTTCAGATCTAAACGTCCCCAGAAAGTTCCAGGTGTCATTTTAGCCTTAGGGGAAATGCACACGCGTCAGTACCACTTGGGGGCACTACTTTGAAAATCTGCAAAGTTTTGGGCTCTGGGCCTCATGAATATACAGGTAAGGCTCTAGATTGCATTTTGAGCAGATCTTTTTTTCTCTCTCTGTACTAGGGGAAGCAGCATGACATACTACATGTATTAGGTACATGGAGACTTAGGTGAGTGGGCCAGCCTCAGTGGAGAATGGAAATCGGCCAAATGGTGCCTTTTTTCATAGAGCAGATTCACTGAGAGCAAATTCTTCTAGGGTAGGCAGAGCTAATACCTGGGCTGTGTTCACACTTCTGACAGAAGCAGCTAGCGGACAATGTTAGCAATCAGGCAGCTCCATGGCCAGCCTTTAAGGACCTGGCAACAACAAGGCGTGTCGCTGTTAGCAGGGCATAAGTGGCACATTCCCATTGCCGCTGCTGTCGATATCTTCCTACGCTGCATCACGCCCAATCAAAAGCCATGTTTTTCCTCCCCGCCCAACCCTTTCTTCCCTTCCTCCACCCAGAGGCAGCCTCTGTGCCCACCTTACCCCTCCAAGTAAACTTCCCACATGAGACCTGTTCCACGGGTGAGTTTGTCGGAGTTCACCGCTTAGTCCCACCAGACAGAGCTTTACTTCTGCATTCTGAAGTCACTAAGACAGTATAATTGCTATGGTTCTGATCATATCCATAGGTAATACATAAAGACTAGGTGCATAGTCTGTCATTTTTTTGTTTTAAAGATTGAGAATCTGAAAGTAACACACAATCCATGCCAGACAGATTGTGTCCAAGACCTGAGGTCTCCTGGCTTCTGATGCTATGTTAATCTGCAGTTCTTTCTCTGAGGAAGGAAGTCAGCAGTAATCTTATGGAGTGGGGTTTTTGTTTGGTTTTGTTTGGTTGTTTTTGTTTTTGACACGGGGTGCCGTGGTAGGTGTTTGTAGGTCATGGTGGGAGGCTTGTGCAGAATACGTGTCAGGTCAAGGGGTCTTGCTGGCTTTGGGCTCATACTGGATCTGTGAAGGCAAAACACAAACGCTGGCAGTCTTTACTTTTCATAGTTCTGATACGCGTGAAAAATCAGTTATTTTGGTTTAGTTAAGTAACTCCATTTTCCCCCAAACCCTGGCTCCGGTTTCAGTTGCCACGACTTACTAGTCGAGAATACAGGGCCGGGCGTGGTGGCGCACGCCTTTAATCCCAGCACTCGGGAGGCAGAGGCAGGCGAATTTCTGAGTTCGAGGCCAGCCTGGTCTACAAAGTGAGTTCCAGGACAGCCAGGGCTATACAGAGAAACCCTGTCTCGAAAAACCAAAAAAAAAAAAAAAAAAAAAAAAAAAAAAAAAAAAAAAAAAAAAGAGAGAGAATACAAACTGCAGAGTACAAACTCTGGAAGTGCGGGGTCCACAAGTCCATGGACTGAGATCTCAGTCAGTGACGGACCGCATCATTTCCTCCGCCGACTTTTGCAGAGTGTGCTCTGCTCACTGAGTGTGCTGTTCATTCGCTGTGGACACTGCGGGGGTTCTGCACCCTTTTTATTCTCAGGAACGCGTCCACCTAACATGTTAGAAGAACGGATAGCCAAAAGGAGAGTTGGCCAATCAAAGTATATATTTTAAAAAGCGAGGAAGACATTGGGGAACCTTGAGCTGCATGTAAGCGGAGTCACGGAGGAAACAGCGGCCAAGCAGAGCCTTCACTTTAGGCCTCTGGCCGTTAGGTATTTGTTTCCAGAACATGCTGGTAGAAACGCAAATGCACAGGAGCTGTACCGAATCACACAAGTCAGGAACTTAGGCCATCTCCTCAGAAACGTTTCCAGGTTCCTTGAGGAGAAATTCAGTTGGCTTCCCTGACATTGTTGGGGTAGTACCATGTTAGTTTCTTTTCTTTTCTGTTGCTGTGATAAACCACCATGGGCAAAGGCCACTTAAGGAAGAGACAGTTTATTTTGGCTATTGGTTCCAAAGGCAGGCAGGAGCCCATCACACTGGCAGCAAGGGTTAAGTATGGTGGCAGGAACCGGAAGCAGAGAAGTCATGCCCTCAACCGCAGACACTAAGCAGAGGTAGAGGGTCAAGGCTAATTACTCCCAAAGCCTCAGGGACTACTTCCTTTATCAAGGTCACGCCTCCTGAACAGCACCATCAACCTGGGAACCAAGGGTTCAAAAACCCAAGCCAGTGGAGAGGGATTCCTCACCAAGCGACCTCAGCCATGCAGGGTGGGTAGACTCCAGAGAAGAGGGATCCTGCTTGAACCGTGGGGAGTTTATCATATGTCCACTGGCTTTGGGAACATGCATGTCATATCGGGTGTTGGCAGATTTGGGCTGTATAGTTTGGCTGAACAACTGATGTCATTGCCCTGTGTGGAGGAAGGGGCACTGCTCCATACCTGTGCTGGTCTTTTAAGTGTCCTTTGGAGCCTATGCTAGTTAGGTGATAAGCCTGCCATAAAAGGTCAGGGCTGCAGAAATGACAAGCTTAAGAGAAATAGCTGTTCCACTTGGACCCGTGGGATTCCCCTGTCACTTCAATAATCCTGCCACCTCTGGAGAACCCTAGGGGTGACCACAAAAGGGATTTGCTGATGCCCAACTGACAGACTTAAAAGCAGAGGGAGGATGTGACAAGGGTGGATGTGTCCCGGGGAAAGGAAGGTCAGTAAATTCCAAACCCAAGCAAAAAGACACTTCACAGGAAAGGAGTCTGTTCGGACACTCCAGTGGCACTCAAACCACAGGGGAGAGCAGGTGGGATTCTCACTTAGGAGGGTGTGCCAGCTCACTGAGGCCCTGAGACACAAAGGTTACCTCTTCTGCCTCGTCACCCCTTTAAATGAGGAGGAGGTAGGCTGTGCTTGTCCAGTCTGTCCTGTCAAATTCCTAACAAAGAAATGAAGAACTTCAGGTTCCAAATTCCATTGTTTAAATTTATAATGTGTTGAAGCATTCTTTTCATTTTACTGATTTGTTCATTTTTGTGGTGCTTAGATCCATCCCAGAGCCTCAGGCATACTTGGCTAGCATCTATCTTCGGGCCACACTCCTAACCCAATTTCTCTATACATTTCCTAACTGCTGGTAAGGCAGGTTTTTAATGTTCTGACGAGTGTTTTTCAGTGTCATTGAAAAGTCCTGCTTTCCCTATTGATTAATAATATTTCTTTGTGTGGTTTCAGATTTCATGGCCATTATTACAGCTCCCATTATAATCTATAGCTCAACTCTTTACCTACACGTGAACTTGTTCTTTCTTCCCCTTCTAGCTGAATCAGGTGCTCATCTACATGTGAAGAGTTAAAGTATAGACTATACAGTAAGACATTATACAATAGGCATTCAAAAGCCTCAGATTAATGGCTAATTGATTAGTTAACTTTTAAAAATAGAGACTGGCAATGTGGCCCAGGTTTGCTTTGAACTCTCGTGCCATAGCCTAATAAGTACTGGCTTTATAGGCCTGTGACACTGTTCCTGACACAACATAATTGTTATGAATATGAGTTTCCTTGTGTGCTCATAGCAGGGAGAGATCCACTAAGTAGACTGAGAGAAGATGAAGGTGGTGGTGGTGATGATAATGATAGTGATAATAATGGTGATGACGATGATGACCATATGGTGATGATGATGGTGATGATGATGCAAGATTTAGGAGTTCCAATTTGAACGGAACAATGAAAGAAAGGCGGGGGGGGGGGAGCAACAGAGGAGAGCAGCTAATCAACAGAACAAAGTGACAGAACACACAGTAGCCCTTCAGTGTTGGAGGAGACACTGTTTGGCTTTGACATTTCTCACCCTTAAGAAACTTTGTTGACAAATGTCTTGATGTCAGAAGAGTACAGGTCTCAAAAGCAGTTTTCTAACGGAGCATGTTCAGATCATAAAGATCATAGACAACCGAGGACGAATCGGGTGCTTAGCCAACAGAATTATGCCCAGGTGCCTTCTCTTACTCTGAAGCGGTGGTCCTCAATCTTCCTAATGCTGCGACCCTCTAATACAGCTCCTCGTGTTGTGGTGACCCCCCAACCATAAAATTATTTTTGTTGCTACTTCATAACTGCAATATTGCTACTGTGGGCTTACTTTTTAAAAACCTACTTTAATAAGTGTACTTAAATGCCTTAACCTCACTTCTAGTCCACCCACCCACCAGAGGTGGTGGAAAGGAAAGGTTAATAGGGCAAAGGAGGATGTGGACCTGATTAGAAATACTTTTTTGGAGTGAATCCAATCTGTATTGCCAGGTATATCAACAGTTCAGTTCGTACTAATCAGCAGCAGTAGCTTGATTGACTCAGAAATATCATTTGTGAATCAGAAATGGAAGTTTCATCTCCCCCATCACCCCTTCCCCCCCAAAAAACAAACAAACTCAAGGCTCTGTCAATTGGTCCAAGTCTGTGGAAGCAGCAAGAAGCTGTTAGAACTTCACCAGAAGTTCTTTGATGCATTTCTCTCTGACAAGGAGAACCAATACCACACAGCATTGTCACCCAAGACTGTGTCAGTCAAGCCCTCTGATGACCAGCAAAGAGTGGCAAAGCGAACCAATACCACACAGCATCATCCACTGTCTGTTGGGTTATTAGCCTTTCCATACTTTATGTGTTTTCTCAAGCATCTGCTCTAACAAAACATTATATTCCACCTTTCCAGCGAGCTTCCAGAAAAACATTGCATCTGTTCTCAGCAAAACGTCCTCCCACATGTCTGCTTCAGCAAAAATAGCCTCTCCTAAGGCAGTTTCCAGAAAAATATCACATGAACTGTCCAGAAAAAAAAAAACAGAAAATTTTACTTTATGCTACTGTTACAAATTGTAATGTAAATGTATGATATGTAATATATCTGATACGTACCCCCTGTGAAAGGGTTGTTCAACCTCAAGGGGTTTCAACCCACAGGCTGAGGACCACTGCACTGGAGGGTCCCCCCAACCCTACTCAGAATAACACGAAGCTAGAGCTCAGGCATTACAAAGTCCTCTCTAACCAAGTCCCCTTTAACAATACTTGTCACTTATAATTCTGTATTTCAGTTATGATTTTATTATAAAACAGAGACAACTGGGAAGGTTCAGATTTATGATATCCTGGAAAGCTACTGAGTCTTATGAGCTGGGCTGCTACTTGGCTCTCAGATACGTAGAGCCAGGAGTATATGACTCATTAATTAATTAATTAATTAATTAATTTAAAAACAAGAATCCTTGGTTTTCTATGAAATTTCCCAACTTGAAAAGGTTGACTGAAACTTTTGAGAAAAAAAATGGATCTCTGGGCACAGAAAACACAGCACAGTTCAGTGCTGGTTCAGGCTGCCAGTGGCAACTGCTCTGCCAGATAGATGGTGGTGCTGTTTTATACACAGCATTTATCTGGTCTTGATAAAGCCGAGGTCGCACAGGTGTAAAGACACAGGGTTAGTAAGCTGGGGTAGCTTACCCAGGAAAGACAGAGGTTAGGATCCAGCTATCTAATGCCTCATGCGATGGTTTGGTCTCTACTCCATGAACTGCTGCTTGTTCATCAGCCGGGAGAACAAAAGAGCAGTTCGGCTATCAGCCTGCAAAGGGAGTGGCCCAGCATAATAATGGGTTTGTGGAAAGCAGGTCCTCACGGTGTGTCTCTCCTGGGCTGCATCATTGGGAACAAGTTGAATCTATCTGCCCTTATTAGTCTAATCAAGTGGGCGATCAATACTGCCTTCAGTTATTCTTACCTACAATTTCTGCCTGTCTTCGAGGGAGAGCAGGCCGCCGATTAACTTCAGTGACACGATTTAACAATTAGGGTTAACTAGACACTTAAGTAAAATAACGTATTTGTTATTAGCATGCTACAAAAAGATGAGCTTTCCCACATGTAGTTCAGGATGGATTGGGTCAAGATTTTAGGTCAATTCAGCAATGGATGAATAAATGGAGGGACACAAAAATCTTCAAAATCAACACACACACACACACACACACACACACACACACACACAGAGTTTTGCTTGAAAATAGTAAATCTTGGTGATAAAAATCTCTTAGCAATGTAAATATAACACTTTACATTATGTAATGACCCCTTAGATGCCACAAGCAAAACTAGGAGCTAAGTTTCCTCCTAAGTCTGTAGCTGAATCCTATTTCTGAATCAATCTGGTCATTAGTTATAAGGTAGTTAAAAAGTGGACACATCTGCCTAGTTGATGCTTTTAGGATAGTTTGTCTGTAGCTCACCATCACTTGTTATTGGAGAATTACTAATCATGTTTCCATTGTTGTTCATAAATGAGATGCCTCCCCACACCTATAAACGATAACCTTCATCTCCAACCTGATTATCCAAACTATCAGAGGAGAGGAGGGGCCAGAGGGGCTGTCCTTCATTGCTGCTATTGATATGACAAATTTTACAGACACTTTGGAAGACAATTTGGCAGATTTTGCAGAACTAAGCAAGCCCATCATTGATTCAGAGTCTTACCTGACTGAAATTGTCCATCCCAAAACCTTGGTGCAAATGTTTACAACAGCTTTACTCATAATTTCCCCAAACTGTAAACAACCAATATATAACTCAGTGGGAGACACAAACACACCAAGGTGGCTCCACAGGATAGAATAGCACTCAGCAATCAGGAGACTGAAATAGTGAGCCACAAAGCGTTACTGTGGATAATCTAACTGCACACATACGCATTGATAATTGAAAGGCGGCTGTCCAAAAAAATGACACGCTGTAAAGTTCCAACCCTATGACAGTCATGAAAAAAAAATATGGAGACAATAAAGGTACCGATGACTGCCAAAGCTGACAGCAGGAGTCGAAGAGTGAAGGATGGGGGACTTTGTAGGAGAAATGGGACTAACGGTGAACTCAAGAATCTGTCAAAGTCATGTGAGAGAATTCTAAAAACTTTACAGGACAGAGCATATCTTAGCCAAATTTTTTAAAACGAGAAGTTTGGGAACCCAGGATGAGATATAAGATCTGACTGAAGGATCTAAATGAAAAGCAGTTGTGTATCTCACTGAAGGTAGCAAGGAATAAAGCACTGATTGAATCATGTTTGAAACCAATGGAGTCCATTATCTCCCAAAAGGTTCAGTGTTAAAGGCTTGGTCTACAGATGGTGCCTCTTTGGAGAAGGGATTGGATCTTGAAGTTTCTAACTTCACAAAGGGACTTTTCCATTGAAGAATCCCTCAATGAATGACTTACAGGGATAGGACTCCTGGAGGAAGTAGGTCATGCCAACTTGTGTTTGGTGGGTGGATTTTATCCTGGTCCCTCCCTGTCTGCTTCCTACCTACAATTAACTGAGCAAAGTCCTTTCCAATATGAGTTTCTACCTTGTTGCAGGCCTAAAAGCAACAGACCTGGTCAAATGAGGACAGACACTCTGAAACCATGAGGCAAAAGAAATCTTCCTACTTTACAATGGTTTCCCAATACTTTGTTACAATGATCAAAACTGACACAGAGTTTACAAAAATAAAGGCACAGGTGATGAAGTTATTCCCATGCAGTGTGGCCTGACAGTTCTGAAACTTGCACCTGTGTATTGGAATTTTAAAAAATAAAGTAAGTTAAACAAATGATGAAAATTTATCACTGGAAGAATGAGGAGTTATAAATAACAAGAAGGGGCTTTAAGGACCCATGTTGGGGTAGAGAGCACCACATGAATTCATCATGTTTTTCCTGACATAGACAGAAATGGTTACATCCAGAAATATATACAGGTAAAAACACAGGTCAATATACAGACGTACATTTTTACTCACGTGTCAACTGGGAAGGCTCAACCACAATGACTCCCAGCAGCCAGGAGTATGTATGGAGTATAGATATTGGTTTCTGATATGATTTCTCAATTGAAGCAATGGATGTTCCTTAGACTGAGGCTGGTACATCTGTTGGTAAATCGGAAGTGCTCACAAAATACATCTCCACATTGATGGGGAAAAGGGGCAGCTGTACTGAGCGGAAGTGTTATAATGTATGGACCATCTTGTCCTTAAAAAGGTGGAAACCAAGTGTGAGTTATACCCTGTAGCTTTCATGCTATGAGGACGATGTGAGGGACAAGACCAACTCCACCACAGACAGACAGATCGACACCCAGCCAGTAAGGGTCAAAGTCACTGTGAACAGCGATAGCGGTGACACTGTGTGGCCTTGACATGACATAGTAGGGAAAGGCCCTCTGGTACTCCTTTCTCCTCAAAAGACATTAGTTTAATTGTGAGGAAAACATGCCCAGATTTCCAACTGAAAGTATACAAAAGAACTAGTTCTAAATTCTTAAAATATGAAGGCCTTTAAAAAATACAGAATGTTTGATAAATTGTCACACCTGTACAATGTATCTATGGGCTAACCCTTGGGAGAAAACTTGAATGAAGTATGGACTCCATTCATCATAATATGTCAATACCAGTTCAGTAATTGTGATGAATCTACCATGTTGAAGTAAGATGTTCATAGTTAGGAAACAGAAGGACTGCTCTGCTCTTGTACTTATTCTGATTTTTAAAATGACCAAGCCAAATTGCTGCCCTGCTTAAAGCCCTTCCAGTCATTCACCCATTCATAAAAAGTCATACTGAATGCTTCCAAGGTTCTAGTCCCCAACACAAGATGCTTAGGATTTAAACATGATCAAAGACAACTTTGAGTCTCTCATGTAATAAGGGAGATGAGATTTTTTTTTTTTTTTGTACCTTGGGAGAAAACATTCAAGGAGCCAAGACATCATGGTCAGGAATCCTACCATGTCAGAATCCATCAGGGGCTTCTCAGGGGTGAGCAAGTTGGAAACAGTCTAGAAGGAAGCCTGCTGCACTCTAGTGTGATTGGTGAAGAGTGGGTGGGGGCAAAGATGTCAGAACCTACTGGGGAACCTGGGGTCTCAGGATCTGTTTTTCTCCAAGAAAGATGGGAGCCATGACTGGGCTCACTGTCCCCTCTCATCAACATGAAGACAAGAAGATAAAGTAGGCTCTTGGGCTGTATAGTCAACACTGGTCACAGGCTAGGAATGAAGCTCGAATAACTTAGCTGTTTAGAGATGATTATAGATTTAGTAGAAAATGGAGAGAGAGAGAGAGAGAGAGAGAGAGAGAGAGAGAGAGAGAGAGAGAGAGATGAGAGGTAGGGGATGTGCTTTGATAACTCCCTTTCTGTGTTGTGAAGATGAGGAGAAAGTTTCTTCTCTGCAAGAGTTCTCTAAGTTGAATGATTTCATTGAGAAACTACATAGGCATCCATCTTGAGGGTATCCGTTATTTAGAAAGGACTGATTTGCCACACCCTTATTTAGCAAAGAAAGATAATCTCCAGTGTTTTTGGTGCATTAGAGTGTTAAAAAAAGATTTTAGGGAGAAAGATAAATGTTTTCAGAAAGATAGGAAGGCAAAAATTGTACTTATTGATATCTGCTGGGAGACTGGGCTGTAATTAATGTATAAGATGAATATTGGAAGTATTACTAGTTACCTCCTTGCACAGCAGTTTGTTGAGCTGACGAGAATCTCATCCCAGGTCTCCTGGGTGTTATCTGCATACCAACAGGAAATTGTGCCAGGACACTTCTAAAGCATTCTTATTATTGGTATGAACGACCATTTGGAATCCTTTAAAATCTACTACTGTATCAACCATGCAAAATTCCCTTCCTTCCCACTTTCAAGGTTGTTTTTCTGAAAGTGGCTTATACCGTTTGTCTGTGGTGGTTTGAGATCAGTCCTACTTAGAGAAGAGAGGGGGCACTCTGTGGCCTCTGAAAGATGCTTGGTCGTTCTCTTCTCCACAGATTGTAATTAACCTGGATGTTTTCTCCAATAGGAATACCTCCTTTGTGCGGACCACTTAGAAGAGCATTAAGGATCACAGGTCACAAGAATGCCACTCAGTTGCACGCATTAAGTGAGCCCATGGCCATGGAGCACTAATTTGTACAAGAGTAGGTTTTTCTCACTAAATTATAATAGTAATTTGCACCATTTTACCAAGCAAGTCATTTCCTAAATGACACCCTAGTGGCTTGGACTAGCTATTACAGTGTCTAGTCCTACTTAACTTGGAAGACATGCTTATTGAAACAAACAAACAAACAAACAAACAAAACAAACAAACAAAAACAACACCAGGTTGGCCTCATCCCAAATTCACTGTGTCCTCTTCCTGAGAGTTAGCATGCTGGCAGGCTGAATTGGGAGCTCTCTGAAAGCGGTCAGAAGAAAGAAGCAGGACTTTGGCACTCTGCATTGGTCATTCGGGAGACATGGCTGTGGCTAGTTGATACAGAATTCTTATGCTAATTAGGAAGTACAAAGGGACCAGTCCTAGGCAAGGATGCTCAGCCTGATAGGTGAAGGTGAGCTAAATCTGCTTTCATTCACGGTCACTGTTTCTTTGACTTAAAAGTCTTTGATGTGGCCTGTGGCCTAATGCCCCCTTCACCACAGCCTAGGAGTGGGAAAGGTTTATTTCAAAAGTTGAAGAAGTTTTGAATTACTGAAAACTGATTAAACACTCCCTGAGAAAACCACTGAAAAAGGCTTTCAGTTTCCGTCTGTGCCTGGAGCTGACCCTGTGCCACAGCACTCCTTACCCAAATACTGCCTGGAGAGAGCTGGTCTCACTGTGTCATTCTCCCGAATGACCAATGCAGAGTGCCAATGGAGAGATGCTGACTCACCTGTGAGCACAGGTAAGACCACCACTTCTACTCAAATTCCTGGTCCAGAGGGACCTGCCCTGAGTCATCAGGACACAGGAACTGCCAGGGACAGGATCCTTCTGGGTTTTGTCTGCACGCAGGAGATGACCCTGTGCCACAGCTCTCCATAACCAAATTGCTCTAGGAAAGAACTGGTCTCACAGGAGTTTTGACACACAGGCTTGCAGGAGGAAGAAGCCACAGTCAGAGGCAGCAAGACCAGCTATCACCAGGGATAACCAGATGTCCAGAGGCAAGGAGAAGAACATAAGCAATAGAAACCAAGGCCTCAACAGATACAAGAAGATTGAAATAATCCCATGCATCCTATTAGATCACCATGAACCAAGGCTGGTCTTCAATAGCAGGAAAAACAACAGAAATTCCACATACAAATGAAAGCTGAACAATGCCCTATTCAATGATAACTTGGTCAAAGAAGAAATAAAGAAATTAAAGTCTTTTTAGAATTTAATGAAAAAGGAAGACACAACATACCCAAACTTATGGGACACAATGAAAGCAGCACTAAGAGGAGAACTTAGCTCTGAGTACCTCCAAAAGAAACTGGAGAGAGCATACACTATCAGATTAACAGCACATCTGAAATCTCTAGAACAAAGGAAGCAAATGCACCCAAGAGGAATAGACAGCAGGAAATAATTAAACTAGAGTCTGAAATCAACCAAGTAGAAACAAAAAGAACTTTACAAAGAATCAACAAAACCAGGAGCTGGTTCTTTGAGAAAATCAACAAGCTAGATAAACCCTTAGCCAGACTAACCAGTGGGCCTAGAGACAGTATCCAAATTAACAAAATCAGAAATGAAAAAGGGAGCTATAACAACTAAAGATACAGATCCTACTACAAAATTCTATATTCAACAAAACTGGAAAATCTGGATGAAATGAAAAATTTTCTAGACAGATTCCAAATACCAAAGTTAAATCAGGATCAGATAAACCATCTAAACAGTCCTATAACCTCTTTAAGAAATGGAAGCAGTCATTAAAAGTCTCCCAAACAAAAAAAGCCCAGGACCAGATGGTTTTAGTGCAGAGTTCTATTAGACTCAAAGAAGACCTAATACTAATACTCTTCAAACTATTCCACAAAATAGAAACAGAAGGAACACTACCCAATTCATTCTATGAACCCACAGCTACGCTATATTCTCCCTTGGAGATGGGAACGGTTTCTGTCTAATCAGGAACTTGTCACAATTTCCTTTCATAGAGGATTTCATAAGAGATTTTTTTTTGTTTTTACTTCTATCATGTTTAATGTTCGATACATACATTTAAGAGGCATTTAAACTATTATAAATCATTTTGATGACTTAAAAAAAACGGCAAAACTGAGTTGAATATTTTAAAATAGATTTTAATAGTTTAATAACAAAAAAAGAAGTCTTTGATGTGACTTCTTGCTCTTGCCAGTGACTGGTTCCATTTCTAGTCCTAAGGTTGAGACAAAGTCTTGAGGCACTGTGGAGAGAGAGTTGATAGAGAAGACATGAAATACATTCTAGCTATGGGCCTATATAGCACTAATGTATGGTTGTTGCCTCTTCTAGGTTTCTGTTCACAGATGTAAACCAAGAATTAGAACACATATCTTTTGTTGTTGTCTGCCCCCCACCCCAATCTATAAACATGGACTCTTAGGAGTGTCGTATAGAAACAGATTGAATGAGCTAGGCATGTGGCGCATAGATGTAGTCTAATGCCTGAGAGGCTGAGGCAGGTAGACTGTGAGTTTGAGGTCAGCCTGGGCTACACACTAAGACTCTGCAGAAACAAACAAGAACCCTAGACAACAGCCCCTCTGTCTCAGATAGGGTTTTACTGCTGTGAACACACACTATGACCAAGGCAACTGGTACAAGGACAACATTTAATTGGGGCTGGCTTACAGGTTTAGAAGTTCAGTCCATTATCATCAAGGTGGGAACGTGGCAACATCTAGGCAGGCATGGTAAAAGAGGAGCTGAGAGTTCTACATCTTCACCTGAAGGCTGCTAGCAGAAGACTGACTTCCAGGTCTCTAGGATGAGTAGTGACACACCTACTCCAACAAGACTACAGCAACTCCAACAGAGCCACACCCTCTAGTAGTGCCACTCCCCAGGCTGAGCATATACAAACCATCACACCCCCCCAAATCTACACACAAAGAAACCAATTAAATGACACATAGCTAGTTCAGCAAAGCAGAAGTAGAGGGTTAGCATAGTGCCTGCCTCTCTTTCTTGATCCATCAATAATTCTTGATGCTGGCCAGGAAGTGCCAGGACCATCAGAAGAAATGTTTCACACTTTTCAGAAGAAATGTGACACTTAGGGCCAGGATGGTTGTGAGATATTCTAAGACCCTACCTCCCTTATCTTCAGCTTCTAAAGCTGTGACATAGTCTTAAGCCAGTAAGCTCTTGTCTTTATTTTGAGTGGTATCTGGTGGGGAGGTGTTAAATTCTACTCGTGACTGTAGAAAATGACACCAAGAAAGAAACTCATTGAGAGTCAACTGTACACGCATGCTGATGTCATCTCACAGTGGCAGTGTGTATCGAGCTGCCTTTCCATCCATTCCCTCCTTTAAGCCTCCCGGCAACCCTAGTCATCACCACCATGTCCACACAAGAAAAGGGATGCAGGAGTATTGAGTCATTTGCCCCTGGTTACACAGCCAGGGGAAGTTTCCAGGGCAGCTGAATGTTTAGATTCTGAGCCTGCTGTTTCAGTCCAGTCTGTATGACTGTGATTGTGTCGATCAATCTGTAGATTAAAACTGGGAGGGCTAGAGAGGTGACATTATAATAGCTATAAATCTATGGCAGGCAGATGGTGTGTTAGCATCTCAAAGGCTGCAGAGGTGGCAGAGCTCCGGAGAGCCGAATGAGGTGTCCACAGACCCTGGTTTCCTTTCATTACATAAAGGGTTCACTTGTCAAGCACCATCTGTGAGATGATATGCAGCCACTTTTTCATGAAGAATGAAGACACACAGAGGCAGATTCCAGGGGAATAGCACATAGATCTTTGTTCAGCGACGTCGGACACAAAATTGTGTTGTTTAAAAACATGTTTCCAAACGCAAGCACAAAAGTCATCCCATAGGAAGGTCATGTTCAACAAGCCAAGAATACAAATGCTGAACAAACACCATTGAAGAGGAGATTTAACAAACCCTTTAATCATCTAATTTCCATCCTTCAGTTTATTTATGTGCTATGTTACACACAATATGCTATGCATATGTTATATGCTGAAATCAACCTTGAGTCCTGGAAGTAAAACCAAGATGATTATGGGGTGTAATCTTCATCATGCCCTCATGAATTCAGTTTGTAAATATTTTACTGGGAATTTCCGGGGCCATATTTATCAGGAGAATTAATCTATAGTTTTGTTTTTGCTCAGTTGTGCCTTTATTAAGTTTTAGTACGAGGAGAATACTGGTTTGTAGAATTAATCTGGCAGTATTTTTTATGTTTACCATTTTTTTGTGGAGCAGTTTAAGAAGTATTGATGTGAGTTCTCTCTTAAATGTTGGATAGACCATTTGTTAATATATATGTCTGGTCGTAAACTTTTATTTCTATCTTTATTTTTACTATTTGTTTAATGTGGATGCTAAAGATCAATGTCAAGTGTCTTTCTCTCCCCCACACTATATCCTGTTGGTTGGTTGGTTGGTTGGTTGGTTGGTTGGTTGGTTGGTTGGTTGGCTTTGGAGACAATACCCCCAACCCTACCCCATACCACACACCAGAATTTCTGTTGCACAATGCTGTATCTGACTTTTTATGTGAGTGTTGGAAAGCTGAACTCCTGCAAGTACTTTCCCAATGGAACCGTCTGCCTGTTGGGCTGTCTTCCCACAGAGACTTCAGTATTTTGCTTCAACCCCACTGCTTGTTGTGGACCTTTTAAAATGTTTTCTCTCTTCTTGACAAGATTTCAGGTCAGAGATGTCTAGGAATTTACTCATCACTTTTGTATTTTCCAGGTTGAAGAATATATAAGCTTTGAAAGTATTTGCTAATCAGCTTTTGGGTTTCCCCGGGATCTGTTAGGACAGCCTGGTTTTATTATGCGGGCCTTCATTTTGGGTACTTTGACTAAGAGTTTGTTGATACTGTTTATTTGTTCGAAGTACCGCCTTAGCACTTGATTGATTCTATAAATGTTGATTCTATATATTGATGTTGGGTTTGGCTCATTCTGTTTTATTTCCCAAGACTGTAATGCACATCATTAAGTTATTTGAAATGCCTCTGCTTTTTTAATGTAAGCACTTATAACTGCTAACCTCCCGACTGAGATTAAATATTTACTACAAAATTAACTTTCTTCTTAGAACTGCCTTAGCTGTATCTCAAAGGTTCTGATAAGTTGCCTTCTCATTTTCACTGGATTCTATGAAGTTTTAAGTTTCTTCCTCAATTTCTCATCAGACCTATGGGTCATTCGAGTGTGTATTGCTCAGACCCAATATTTGTGCAGTATCTGTGATTGCTATTGATTTCTAGTTTGATTTTACTTCAATGTGATCAGATACAAAATTTATTTTTATTCTTTTGCAATTGTTTAGACACTCTTAGTGGCCTACAGTGTGGTCGGTTTTAGAGAAGATGCTATAGATTGCTATGAAGAAAGCATATTTTGTGTCTGTTGCATAGAATAGTCAATATACACCTGTTAAATTAATTTGATCTATGGTATAGTTTAACTGAGGTTTCTTTATTGATTTTTAGTTTAGATGACCATCTAGGGATAAGAGTCAGGCACTGAGATAGCCCATCCTTATCATATCAGATTCTTTCTGACCTTTTGTGTTCTCTAGTGTCAATTTATAAATTAGCAGCCTCAATGCTTGGTGTATATATATTCGCAAACTTCTTTTAAAAATTATATTTTACATACATACACATGTACAATACAGAGTGTACTGAGTGTACTGTACTATGTACTGCAGAACAGCTCACTCAGGAGTTTCCAGATTATTCTCCTGTCTCTGTCTCTGATCTTGCTGCAAAATGTTAAGATTACAGAACATCTGTAATCCCAGCATCCTCATGGTGAAGTAGTAGAGGAGTCAAGATAATTGATGGGAAGTCCACAGACCAGTTAGCCTGAAGTATGCAGCATAGAAACAAAAGGGAACCTGCCTCAGAAACAAGGTAGAAGGCAAGAACTGATCCCTGAAAGTTATCCTCTGACCTCCCACTCATGGCGTGCCCCCTCCCCCCATGGGAATGCTCAGATTACAGATGCTCCCATTGATCTCAGCCCTGTGTTAATTCTGAGATTGAACTCAGGTCATTCTGTTGCTTAGCAAGCATTTTTATCTGCTGAGTTATCTCCCTGGCCTTTTATATCGTGTGTTCATGTTTGTGTGCGTGTGCGTGTGTGTGTTCATATACTTGCGCAGTTGCATGAGAGTGTGTGTGCATAGGCTAGAAATTCATGTTCTATGTCTTCTTCAACTACTCTCCATTTTTTGGGACCGGGTCTCTCATTGAATCTTTTTGGCTCGGCTGGCTGGACAGCAAGCTGCAGGAATCTGTCTGTCTGTCCTTTGTGGCTTCTCTTTCCCAGTTTCCCAGTGCTAAGGATACTCGCAGTGATCAGGGAGCCTGTAGGGGTCTGACCTAGTCTTCTGCATAGCTGTTATGGCGGAGTAGCTTGGTGTTCTTGTGGGAGTCTTAACAGTGGGAGTGGGGGCTGTCTCTGACTCTTGCCTACTTGTGGGACCCTTTCCCTCCTACTGGGTTGCCTTGTTCAGCCTTGACAAGATATGCATGACTGTATCCAGTTATTTTTATTCTACCATATATTACATCCCAACCACAGTTTTCCTTCCTCCCCTCCCCCACTCCTCCTCTCCCACTCCTCTAACTCCATATTCACCCCTCTCCCAGAAAAGATTAGATCTCACAGGGACATCAACCATCACATCATCAACATAGCATAACAAGGTACTATAAGACCAGGGACACACCATCACATCAAGGCTGGCATGGAGATGGGAGGGCAAAGTCATAGAGGGACAAGTAACACTAAATGCCTTTTGAAAAGTCATATGTAGAAACTTCCTAAAAAAAACAAAAAACCACACACACACACACACACACACACACACAAGAAAGGAATTTAAGTGGAGTTACCATATAATTCTTATTATATCCTCTGTGCCTCTCCATCCACCCCATTTCATGTTTTCTCTTGCTGTGTTTCTAAAAAACAAACAAACAAACAAACAAAACCACCAAACAAACAAAATACAAGAAAACTAACGGCCATTCCAAACTTCCAAAATCAAAGCAACAAACTAAAAATGAAAAACTCAATAAGACAAAAACCAAGAACCAAACCAAACCAAACCAAACCAAACAAACAAACAAGCAAAAAAATCAAACCAAACGGAACAAATTGTTTCGAGTTGATCAACTGCTCCTGGCATTGTCCCCACCCCGCCTCGCCCCTGCCGTGTTTGATATACCCAGTGACACTCCACTGCAGAAACTGACTTTCCCTCCCCAGATCAGTTGCAGATCATTTCTTGGTTTAGGGTGGGGCTGTGACCACGTCCTCCTCCCAATGCTGGCGTTTTATATGGTTTGAACTTGTGTAGGTTTTCTGTGGCTTACACAATCTCTGTGAGCTCATGTGTGCGTTAGTGCTGTTATGTCTGGAAGGCACAGTTTCCCTGCAGTAAGTTATCCACCACCTCTGGCTCTTAAAATGTTCCCACTTCCTCTTCCACACAGACCTCTGAGCCTTGAGGAGAGAATTTGATGAACGCATCCCATGAGCACCGAGTGCTTCAGATCCCCACACTCTCGGCTCATCATCCAGGTGTCGATCTCTTTGTTAGTTACCACCTACTGTAAGATGATGCTGTGAGCTGAGCAAGGCACTGATCTATGGATATAAGAGTATGTCATCATAAGGCACAATTCTATTGCTGTAGTCTTTTAGCAGAATAGCAGTAGGATTACCCCTGGGCCCATGACCTGTCAAGTCTTTGGTTCTTGGACACTAGCATTGTCAGATATGGGTTCAGCTTCATGAGTGAGCCTTAAATTTGATCAAAAAGTGATTGTTTATTTCTGTAACATCTGTGGCACTAATGAAATGGTATATCTTGCAAGCAGGCCTCTGCAGGTTGCAGGATTTGTATCTGGGAGATATTGATGATTATTGTTTGTCTTTGGTGGTGTGCAGAGTAACTTCCAGAACCATGGATGCTAGTCAGGAGGGGTAAAGTTCTCACCTGGGCACCAGATTGACTTCTTTGTATCTGATAATAGAAGTAATGATGTCTTAAGCAATAGGGCTTTACTGTCAGGTTATAAAGAGTACCCAGTATTCTATGATGTGTGGGGTGGGCTTGATGAGACCCCTTTGGTCCATCACTCAACAAGATGTGATTTGTTTTTGGCACTGGGAGTTTTACTTTGTGACACAGAATGTCTAGGTAGGACATTGTGTTACTCACTACATGGCAACCCACTTAAATTTCTTTCATATATATATATATATATATATATATATATTTCTCTTCTCTCCCATCTTCCTGCCACTTAATCACCCTTCTATTTGTTTATAACAATGTATACCATTTCCTCTTTTCCATCTCCCACCTTAATTAAGCCCCTTACTGTCTACCTAACCTTTATGATTATTTGGATTGACACATACAGATCTAAATATTAAAAGCTAATATGTTAGAGAAAACATGTCATATTTGTTCTGTTGAGTCTGCATTACCTTACTCAGGATGACTTTTTCTGGCTCTGTCCATTTACCTGTGAATTTGATCCTCCTTAACAGATGACTGATGTTCCATTGAGTACATGTAACACAGGTTCATTATCCTTTCCTCAGCTGATGGACCTCTAGGCTGTTTCCAATGTCTGGCTATTTTGAATACCACAACAATGGATGCAGATGTGCCAATGTCAATGTAGTAAGTTGTAGAGGTCTTTGGGTACCTGCCTAGGTGTGGTGTAGTTGGCTTTTGTGGCAGATCGATTTTCAGCTTTCTGAGGAAGCTTCACGCTGATTTCCAGTGTCTGTACCAGTTTGCACCCCCACTAGCGATGAATAACCCGTCCCCTTTCCCCGCATCCTGGTTAGTATGTGCATTTCCCAATGACTAAGGGTGTTGAACTTTTCTTTGTTTCACACGTGCTTGTATTTCATTCTCTTCTTGATTCTGCACCCCATTTTAAAAGTGGATTATTTGTTTTCCTGTTCAGGTTTCTTTTTAAATTCTTTATATATTCTGCATACTAACCCTGTATCAGATGAATAATTGGTAAGGATCTTCTTCCATTCTGAAGTCTGCTGCTTTGTCCAAGTGACAGTAACCTTTGCCACCAGAAACTCTTCAGCTGCATGGTGTCCTGTGATGGTCTTAGTGCCTGTGCTCTTGATGACCTGTTCAGAAAGCCCACTCCTCACATTGTCAGATCCAGGGTACCTGACCTTATGTGCTTGATCCATCTGGAGTCGAGCTTTAGGTAGGGTGGTAGATGCAGATCCATTTTCATTCTATATACAATCATTCAGCTTGATCATACTATGTGTTGAAGATGCTGGGTTTTGTTTGTTTGTTTGTTTGTTTGTTTGTTTCCAGTGTGGATTTGGCACCTTTCTCAAAAATCAAATGTCCATAGGTGTGTGGAATTATGTCTGGGGTTTGGTATGATTCCGTTGATCAACAAGTTTAGTTTTATGCTAACACCATGCCATTTCTATTATATTGGCGTTGTAATTCAACCTGAAATCTGGGAGTGTGATATTTCCATCCGTTCTTTTATTATTCAGGATTGTTTTCTTTCACCTGTCTTTGGTTTTAGGTTTTGTTTTTGTTGGGGGGGGCATTTCAATATAGAATTGAAGATTACTTTTGCAATTTCTGTAAAGAACTGAATTGAAATTTGGTGGGGGATTATGTTCAATCTATAGATCGTTTTTGGCAGGATGGGGCCATTTCACAATAACCCCATTGCCCCACTGAGCATGGAAAATCTTCCCATCTTCTGGAATATTCAATTTTTTCCTTCAATCTCTGAGGTATTTTTCTTATACAAGTCTTTATCGCTGCTGGGGTGTGGGAACTCCGTCAGGCAGACAAAATGCTGAATGCTAGACTGCCTTGATCCAGCACAATCACTGGGTGCTGGGTTTGTGGGAAGCACCACTGCACTGCACGGCTCAGGGGGTGGAATGGGGAATTCCAGCCTAGCTCAGCAGCAGCAAGGCCAGGAAAGTGGAGGAGCCTTCTGCTGGATACTTAGGCAGTGTGACTCCATGTTCCCCATGCAGTTCTTGATAAGAGAGACAGTCCATCCTTCTCCATACCGTTTATTGACTATTCATTGTGGAAAATGGGTACATACCGCTTCCTCACAGTGGACCAGAGATTCCTCTTGCAGGGAGGAATGTCTGGGAAGGGGAGCTTACTGGCTAAAAACTTTTGGGGCCTCTAGATACCTCATTAGCATGAAGAACTCTGTTTTGGGCTATGTGACCATTGGTCAAGTCCTTTTGTGGGGAGTATAGTCACATGTTCTGGGCCAGGAATTTTGATAGGGAGATGCCTACCATCCTCAGATTGGTGTCTGGGTGCTGGGGTATCCAAACCCACTCAACCCTATGAAGTTTCCTGGCACAGTCCAGTACTTCACAGACGGTGGGTGGTTGTTGTTCCTTTCCTTTCCTTTCCTTTCCTTTCCTTTCCTTTCCTTTCCTTTCCTTTCCTTTCCTTTCCTTTCCTTTCCTTTCCTTTCCTTCCCTTTCCCTTTCCCTTTCCCTTTCCCTTTCCCTTTCCCTTTCCCTTTCCCTTTCCCTTTTCTTTCTTTCTTTCTTTCTTTCTTTCTTTCTTTCTTTCTTTCTTTCTTTCTTTCTTTCTTTCTTAGGCTATCATAAAAAGTTTCTCTGATTATTTATTTCTCCTCTGTTCGTTTGTCATTCGTGTATAGGGAGACTACAGACTTTTGTGCATTAGTTTTGTATACTGTTACTTTGCTGGAAGTGTTTATTTGTTGTAGAAGTTTTCTGATGGAGTTTTAAGGGTCTTTCATGTATGAAATCATATCATCTGCAAATAAGGATACTTTGATTTCTTCCTTCTCTATTTGTATCCCCTTTATCTCCTTCAGCTGTCTTATTGCTCTAGCTAAGAGTTTAATCACTGTATTGAATAGGTATGAAGAGAGTGGCCATCCTTAACTTGGTCCTGATTTCAGTGAAAATATTTTGAATTTCTTTCTGTGTAGGATGTTGTTGGGTGTAGGCTTTCTGTAAACCACCTTTATCACATTGACATATGTCTTTTGTATCCCTAGTCTATCCAGAAATTTTGCCATGAACGAATATTGGATTTTGTCAAATTTCTTTCCTAAATAAAATGATCATGTGATATTTTTGTCTTAATTTAATGTGGTGGATTATATTTATCAATTTGTGCATGTTGAACTATCCCTGAACCTCTGAGATGAAGCCAACTTGTTCATGGTGGATTTTTTTCTTTTTTTCCTTTTTTAAAAAAAAATTATTTATTATTAGCTAATTTCTTCATTTACATTTCAAGTGTTATCCCATAAGTCCCCTATATCCTCCCCCCCACCCTGTTCCCCTACCCTCCCTCTCCCGCTACTTGGCCCTGGCATTCCCCTGTAATGGGGCCTATAAACATTGCTAGACCAAGGGCCTTTCTTCCCGAATAATGGCCAACTAGGCCATCTTCTAATACATATGCAGCTAGAGACATGAGCTCTGGGGGTCCTGATTAGTTCATATTGTTGTTCCATCCATAGGGTTGCAGACCCCTACAGCTCTTGGGTACTCTCTCTAGCTCCTACATTGGGGACCCTGTGTTCTGCCCTATAGATGATTGTGAGCATCCACTTCTGTATTTGTCAGGGACTGTCAAAGCCTCACAGGAGACAGCTATATTTTTATGTTTTCTTGAATTTGTTTTTCAAGAATTTTAATGAGAATTGTTGCATCCGTGTCCATCTGACATATTATATTGGGCTGTAATTTTCTATTATTGTTTGCTCTTGCTCATAGTGTTGTTTTGGTATCGGGGTAATCATGGCTTTGTAAAAATCTTTAAAAAATTCTCCTTCAGTTTCTATTTTGCAGAGTTATTTGAGGAGTGAGGATTGGTGTTAGTTCTATGAAGAACTGGTAGAATTCTGGTCTGCCTCCATCTGGTCCTGAGCTTTTAATGGTTGGGATATTTTTAATTACTGTTTCTCTTTCACTAGGGCTTTTGGGTCTGTTTAAATCATTTGTTTTAACTTGATTTAACTTTGGTAGGTTGTATATATCAAGAAATTGCATCTATTTCTTTTAGACTTTCCATTTTGATAGAATAAAGATTTTTATCTAAAGAACATCCTTATGATTTTCTGAATCTCCCCCCGTATTTATTGTAATTTCCTTCTTTTTTTTTTGTCTTTAGTTTTATTAATTTGGATTCTTACTTGGTGAGTCTTTTGCTTAATTAGTATAAAAATTATCAAGTTTGTTAATTTTTTTCTCAAAAAGCCTCCTCTTCTTCATTTTATTGGTTCTTTGAATTGTTTGTATTTCATTGATTTCAGCCCTGAGGTTGGGGTAGTATTTTTTCTTGATTTTCTATAGCTTTCAAGTGTGTCATTAAGTTCTCAGTGTGGAGTTCCTCCAGATTATTCTTTTTATGTAGGCTTTTGGTGCTATGGCCTTTTCTTTTAGGACTGAATTCATTGTGTCACACAGATTTGTAGTACGTTGTGTTTTCAGTTCCGTCCATTATACAAAGTTTTTAATTTCCTTCTTGATTTCTGTCTTGGCCCAGTTTTCACTAAGACTCCACGAGTTTGTATATTCTCTGACATTTCTATGGTTAATAATCAGTTTTCATTCATGGTGGTCAGTTAAGCTGCAGGGTTTTATTTCAAATTAAAAAAAATATTTGTTGAAACCTGATTTGTGTAGTAATATATAGTCAGTTTTAGAGGAATTCCCATGGGAAGCTGAGAAGGAAGTATGTTCTTTTTTTGTTTTATTCTAACTTCTTATTGATCCTTTGTGAGTTCCACATCATGCACCCCAATCCCACTTACCTCCCTGCCCCTTATCTATCCACCCTCTGCCCTGCGACCTCCCTCCCCAAAGCAAACAAACAAACAAACAACAAAAGCATAGAGAACATTTTGTCATGGAAGCTGTAGTTTGTCACAGTGTGTCCCACAATATATCATTTTGTCCATACATCTTTACTTGCAAATGTTCATTGCAATGAGCCACTGCTCTGTGTCATGGAGCTCCTGCAGCTTTGGATCTGCAGGACTGGCCCCTTCACATGCTCCAACAGTTCAGAGATGAGGTTGATGTTGCGTGGGCCAATTCAAAACCCTGCATCTGAGCCTGGGTGATGGCTGAGTTGGTGAGCCTGCCAGCTCTTCCATACTGGGACCGCCAGGGCAAGCTCTCCAGCACTGTCCCTGCTAGCTCACCCAATGCTGCTGCTGGCAAGGGGGCAGGGTCAACTCCTCTGTTCTCATGCCCTTGGTTTCAACTTACCTTCACCCACAACCAGAGCCAGCTCTACTATGCTGCCTAGTTGAGGGTTGGTGCCCACTCTCTTGAGTGCTGCAGCTGGTGAGAGGTAGTGGACCCATATTTTCCCAAATGTCAGGTGGGACCAGCTCTCCTGTGCTGACACAGCTCATCCTCACCCCTACCACGAGGACAAGCTCTACTGTGCTGCCTAGGTGAGATGCAGCGACCATTCTCCCAAGTGCTGCAGCCTATGCAAAAGGTGGGACACCTCTCTAGAATGCCAAGGCTAGTGTGGAGCAGGGCCACTGTCCTGGACATCTACTTGGTCTCAGATAGCAGCTCAGACCAGAGATGTCCACATGATCTTTAGTCATGAACATCAACAGAGACCCCCGCTACTTTATGGTCTTGGACCCACACATGGCTCTCAGCAGCTGCATAGCTGGGACTTCACCATGTTCTCAGGTGGCAGGCCTGGCTGTTTACAACAGGCTATTCCTCCTTACCCTTGTGTTTCCAGTTCCACCTCTCTTCATAATGCTCAAACTATTCTGCTTCTCTTTCTCTTTTATCTGTCCACCACATATTTGCATATTGTTAGTGGCTCCTGCTGCTGTGGGCAGGCCACAAGGTTGCTGGGCTTCTGGATGTCCTTTACCTGCCTGCACCACATGACATGCCTTCTGGTGAGCTACTGTGTGTCTGCACAGGCATGGTGGCTAGTGGGCCTCTGGATGCTGTTTTCTGCCTGTGCTATGTTTGTGGTGGCAGGCAAGTCTGTGAGTGTCCTCCATGTACTCACACCTTTGGGGTGGCTGCTGGCAGATCTCTGTGTGTCTCCAGGCAGGTCGGCCTCTGAATGCCCTCTGTTTACAGGCACCACCACACAATGTGGAGCCAGGCAGACCTCTGGCATCAAGTGGGTCTCTGGATGGATGTTGACCTCCTGAAAGTACAATCTCTAGTGTTTGTATAAGTATATTCTATACATATTCTGTAAGTACATAAAGCAAACTCTTTAGTAGAATGTTCTGTAGGTGTCTGTTAGGTCTACCTTATTTATAATGTTATTTAATTTCAGCATTTCTCTGTTAGACTTTGTCTGGATGTCTTAGTCACTGTTCTATTGTATAAAGAGACACCATGATCATGACAGCTATTTTAAGAGAAATAAAATTAACTTAATTGGGACTTGCTACCATGTCAGGAATTTAGCCTTTGTCATCTTGGTAGGGGGCATGGCCACATATCCACAGACTGGAGCAGTAACTGAGAGTTACATCCTTATCGGTAGGCAGAGAGGAACTCTGAGTTTAGTATAGGATTTTGAAACCTCAAAGCTGACTCCCAGTGACACAACCCCTCCAACAAGGCCACACCCCTCCAATCCTTCTAATCATTTCAAATAGTGCTACTTCCTGGTAACTAAACTTTCAAATACATGACTCTATGGGGGCAATTGCTTACTGAAACCAACACACTGGATAACCTGTCTGTTGCCTACAGTGGGGTACTGAAGCCACCCACTATCACCATATGAAGGCCAATATGTAATTTTTATCTATAGTAGTGGGGTTTTTGTTTTGTTTTTTAATCAACTTGGATGTTCTTGAGATTAGTGGATAAATGTCTAGAATTGAACCTTCCTCTTGATTTTTTCCTTTAATAAGTATGTAGTGTCCTTCCTGTCTCTTCTGATTAGTTTTGGTTTTGAAGTCTGTTTTGCAGATATGAAAATGGCTACATATGCTTGCTTCTTTGTTCCGTTTTCTTGGAACACCCTTTTCCATCTTTCTGCCATAAGGTGATTATCTACCCTTAGTGTTAAGGTGTTATCATTGGATAGCACAGAAAGATGGATACTGTTTTCTAATATAATCTGTTCATCTATGTCTTTTTTTATTGGGGGGATTGAGACCATTAATATTGAGAGTTACTAGTGAGAAGTGCCTACTAATCTCTGTCACTTTGTTGTGGCGTTTGCCCCCACCCCCTGACTAGCTCTTCTGGTATGGGTTGCTGTGTTTGCTATCTTTGCTATAGTAAAACTTTCCTCTATACTCACGTTTCCCATCGAGTGCCCTTTTCAGAGCTAGCTGAATTGGTGGTCATGAACTGCTTTCTTTTTTTTTTTTTTTTGGGGGGGGGGGGGGGGGTTCGAGACAGGGTTTCTCTGTGTAGCTCTGGCTGTCCTGGAACTCACTTTGTAGACCAGGCTGGCCTCGAACTCAGAAATCCGCATGTATCTGAACTGCTTTCTTAAAAAAAAAACATTTTTGATAGTGGGAGGGGCCAAGGGAGAGGTGACCCTGCCTGAGTTGTGGCTGCCAGTGACACATTCAAGGTAATTCAGAGATTTGTGGGGACTGTCAGCCTGAGTCTGCTCACCTTCAGAGTCTATGCAGCACCCAAAAAGGACTCGCCTCACAAAAGCTGCATAAAGATCAATGAGCTTCCACTCTGTTCAGTTCCCAAGCGCCAATTTAAATATAAGGAAGAGCCAAGGAACCAACTGAAGAAAACTTCTCACAACTCCGACATCGTTGGGAGCCATATACAAGTTTGTGTCGGGAAATATACTTCCATACTAAACCCAAGGTGGAATACTTTGTCCTCTGGGGAGTAGACAACTATAACTATCTTCAAAGTGCAGCTCCTGGATTTTTCTAAGACTTGGTGTTATTAGTTTTGCTGGTTTTGTTGGACTCCTTTTTGCTAGAGGCTCAAAAATAAAGAAGCTGTATCCTCCCCTTTTTCATGAGATTTGATGCCTGTCTATGACCCACAACAAGCCATCACCATTGCCCAGATCACTGGGGAAAAATTATACGACTGGGCATTATGAGGGTACATAGTTGTAAAAGATTTATGGAAGCACATTTTTCAGAAGCCAGGAAATGTGAAGAATTCATCTGTTAAAAAAAAAAATAGAAAACTCCATGCCCTGTCCATTTTAATCAGTTATAGGTAAACATTGGAAACTCCAGATGGTAAATCAGTATTTCTACAGACAAATGGCAGAATCAGTATTGGATATAGTAAACTGGCTTTCTTCAGGAAAAACAACACTAAGGCTTTTTGCCATTTTGGGTGATGCCATATTACAGTCCAACTAATCTGCAATGTTTCATATGGAAATAATGTACAAGTCTTAGAACTCCTCATTCTTATAGCACTACTTATATACATAATTAAAGCCCAGAATTAAAAAGAAACCTAAAAAAAAAAAACCAAAAAAAAAAAACCCCAACACCCCACCATTTTTATCCTGAGATCTTTTTCTCTCTGTGTTGATTTTGATTGATACTTTTGCTTCGTATAGTAGTCTGGTGTTCCTCAGAGTAATCACCCAGGCCCTTCTGGCTTTCAGAGTCTCTGCTGAAAACTCAGGTGTTGCTCTAATGGGTCCACCATAATATATGACTTGGTCTTTTTCTCTCACAAATTTTAATATTCTTTCTTCATTCTGTAAGTTTTATGTCTTGATTATTATGTGTTATGGGAGTGTTCTTTTTGGTCCTGTCATGTATGTATGCCTCTTATGTCTTGTTAGGCACCTCTTTCTCATGAATGTATTCTTTTCCAGTCTCTCTGGTTGAGACTGTCTTTCTTACTTGTGTATAGCATTCTTGTACTTTCTCCAATGCCGGTTTTGTGGTTATGACTTGTCTTAGTTTGTGCCTGTATTTTAAAAATTTTCTTTTCTACATTAATTTAAAAAGACGGTCTTTCTGGGCCTTCCTGGATATAGAAATCTTTGTTAGCAGTTGTTTACCTTCAGGGCTTGAAAAATCTATCATTCCATTCCTCCTGGGTTTGGGGTCTCGTGGTATTCTGGTGTGTTTGTGGCTGAGTTGGCCATTTACCCTTATAGCTTTTAATACTTTTAAATCTGTAGTTTGACATTGTGACTGTGACATGCCATCTAGAGAGTCACCTGTGATTATGCTGCTGTGCAATTCTATTTGCCTTTTAAAACTTAAAAAAAAATCAACATGACATTGCCTCTACCTATTTTATAAGTTTGGTAAACACCACAAAGTCCAGCAACATTTTAAGCATGTAAAAAAAAAAGTCAAATGTTAAACAGAACTGAGTACAGTTTTAAAACAATGTGTGCACAGTTAAGGTTCTGCAAGCTAGCAGAGCAGGAGCGCATGGCTTCTGAACATGTACCAGGCAACAAACGTTCAAAGAGCAACAGCATAATTTTTCATTGTAAAAAATCACAGCTAGGCAGCAGAAAAGCACATTAATGATGAAAGTATCAACACGTGTTCGCTATGAGTGTGTCACACATAAAAATGCTGTATCGCCTATCCTAACATGACACGTGCAGAGAAGAGAGCCAAAGAGAAAAACATTGAGACTTGTTGCTGAGTGAACAATTACTGAGACTAATAATAATGGTGTAAAACTTTCTAAATAGCAATTCCTAGATCACAATCATGTATCAATTCCACTGTGTATCCAAGAAGCCGAGACTTCATTGCTGGCAGTAGGATGGACCATCCAGAGAGTGGCCCACCAGGGTGGTCCATCACATAATCAGGCACCAAATGCAGACACTACTGCATACGCCAGCAGGATATTGCTGAAAAGACCCTGATATAGCTTTCTCCTGTGAGGCTTTGACAGTTCCTGACAAATAAACAGAAGTGGATGCTCACAATCATCTATAGGGCAGAACACAGGGTCCCCAATGTAGGAGCTAGAGAGAGTACCCAAGAGCTGTAGGGGTCTGCAACCCTATGGATGGAACAACAATATCAACTAATCAGAACCCCCAGAGCACATGTCTCTAGCTGCATATGTATTGGAAGATGGCCTAGTTGGCCATTATTGGGGAAGAAAGGCCGTTGGTCTAAGAATGTTTATATGCCCCAGTACAGGGGAATGCCAGGGCCAAGTAGTGGGAGTGGGTGGGTAGGGGAGCAGGGCGGGGGGAGGGTATAGGGAACTTATGAGATAACACTTGAAATGTAAATGAAAAAATTCTCTAATAATAAATGAATAAATTAATTAATTAAAAAAATTCTCGTATCAAAATTTGGGTGAAATACACATTGAAGGAGTTTGGTACAGGGATCTATGAACAGGGAAGGAAACCTCAGATTTCACAGTAAGTTTCTGCTGAGCTTTGTCAAACCAAACAGCCAGGCTCTTAGGCAGAATAAAACGGTACAGAAGAAGTGGGCCCTACCAGGCCATGATGGGAATTTCATCTTGGGAAGATTCCCTACATGAGAAGATCCGAAACAATTGGGACTGAGAGGACCACGTGGACATTAACTAACATCCCAACATTCAGTTATTGGTTCAGAAGTGTGGTAATCCATTGTTATAGCTTATTAACTTAACATTCTGGAATCAGCGCCAGTCTCCCTAAACTTAATTTTTAATATTTAGTCTTCATTAAAATATATTCTCTTGTGTTATACGAACACAACTATATTTATATTGAAGAAGGCTGATTTGTTCAATTACTATACATTTATTAAAAATTAGATTTATTTATTTATTTCATGTGAGTCCATTGTCACTGTCTTCAGACACACCAGAAGAGGGCATCAGATCCCATTACATATGGTTGGGAGCCACCATGTGGTTGCTGGGAATTAAACTCAGGACCTCTGGAAGAGCAGTCAGTGCTCTTAACTGCTGAGCCATCTCTCCAGCTCCTACCATACATTTTTATGTATATTAGGTAGCACCTGAATTTCTTTTGACTTGTGCTTCTGTTTTGGGGTATTCTGAAGATACAGTCACTTCACAGGATTACATCTTGCGGAAGCATTCCTTGGCATTGGTACAAACTTGGATTCTCTTTTTGCATGTGGTGATCTGCATGACCTCATACCCTATTAGGGCTCCCTGCAGGTCTTGGCTGTTTTGTTCCTTGGAGCATTTGGTATTAGCCCATGCAATTTCCACAGATTCTCTGCCTTCCAGACTTTTAGACTTCAGCTGCTCTTCCCCTTCATTTATCAATTCTTCTAGCACATTTATTTTGGCTTCTCTCTGCTCTAGAGTCTCTCAACCAAAGCGTTTGGTAGTCACTCCCTTCAACAAGAATGTTCTCACATTCCCCAGTGGTTGGAAGCCAAGTCCTAGGCAGCCATCTCCAAGTCATACTGCATAAGCTCGTGCTTCCTGCAGTAGGCAGCCTGAGGTGCTTCTGCGAAAACAGATACTCCTTTAGCTGACCTGCATAGCGTTCTCCATCTTCCAAAGCCTCATCAATAGAAGATGTGTACCTGCCCATGTGATGCCAGGCACTCTACTGTCCATCACTCATTTCTTTTCCATTAATTAAAAACTGTCCCATAATTCCCATGTACTTTATATACACCATAGAGCACATCTGCTACTTCAGCTCTTACTCGAAGGGGATGTGAGATCATGGACTGAAACTTAGTACTGTGGTGCTTCCGCTCAGAGAATCTATCTGGGTTTTCACTCTGAATGTTGCATTAAGTGCTTTTAACCTGGAGTTGTCCTTCAACTGGAATGTCACCTCACTCAATCTCCCCCCAGTTACTGTCCTGCATTAGAAACAAATAGAAGATTTTGTCTCTATGAAGGGCCAGATATGAAAATACCCTCAAGAGAGTTTCCAAATCTTCTGTGTCATCATCGCTCCACATGTCTGGATCCGTGTTGTCAGTGGAGACTTTGTGCCACAGGAACTCTGCCTGCTTTTCTGGAGGAGGTGGCACAACATGTGGGGGAAGCACACTAAAAGCTATTGAAATGACTTTCAGTAGCTGAAACTCATGACTGTCAGCACGTTCAGCTGACCAAGTCTTGATGCCGTAAGCACTAAATGTTAATTTCATGTTCACAACATTTCTTTCAGGTCCTCCCCCCCTTTCTGCTTCTGCAATACTGATTTCTATTTTCTTCAACAAAGAATTATTTCCTACCATCTTGTAGACCCAGAGCCATCTTTCTGGTTTTCCCCAGTCTCCTCATCTATTGGGTCTTCCAGCACATTGCCCAGGGCTCCCAGCTGCTTCAGGGATGAAGAGTACATGTTTACAAGGTCCACAGATGCCCTGTATGTCTCTGTGTAGCTAGACTATGGCTACTTTCTTCTTACTTCCACCCTTCTCCACCATTTTCCATTCTTTTAACCCCCCAAAGATAGGATAAAAAGAAGGATAGAGGGGGCAAGGAAAGGGACCCCAGAATAAAGTCAGGGGACACAAAAGGGGCAATGGTATCATTAGACCACATCCTGCTGATTCAGGGCAAGTTTGATCTTTGCCATAAGGAAATCCAATTTCTTCTTGTTTTTCCTTTGCACATAGCTATTTAACAAACTGTGACCAACAACAACCAACAACTCACCAAAAACTGACCACCAACAACCAACCTCTGGGACTCTAGCATTTATATACCCTCTGAAAAGTCTTCATAATTTTAAATGTTATACAATTGTGGAAAGGATCTGCAGCTGGCCAAACCATGCCCCTACTAGAGATGAGGCAAATCATAGTCAGCTGCTGTGGACAACCTGAAGCAGCCTCATGTCCCCAGAGTTTGGATTAAAACAGAAGCACATTCCTATTTCTGTGTGTGTCTTCTTTAAGAAAACAAAACTCCAGAATTCTCACTAAATTTCCCCACTTTTGTTTTTAGCCATTAATTGTGCCACATGTAATGGGAAATCATAAACAGAGACATTTTAAATGAAATAAATACTTTTTGGTTCAGTGGCCAAGGTTTTCAGAAGACCTTGCCTGTTCAGTTCTTTATCAGTTTTGATGATAACCACAGCTTTTCATTTCCTGTGAGGTATAAAAAGAATCTGCATTCCCAATGCAAAACTTTCATGGACTTCCATTACAGTATATAATATGTAGGCTGATTTCACTCCTTGGCTGTAACAGCTTATATTTTTTGATTCAGGGCCTCAAGCCAGGCTTCCAAGGCTATTTCCTGACACTAAGAAATCACCTTGGATATCTCTCTTGAACCTACACTCATTGGTGCAGTGACAACCCTTGCCACGTGGACTGTACTCCCCTAGAATCCTAGGCCATCTTTCTGATATGAATTTAGAAAAAAAATTGCTCTTAGAGATGCTTGTTCACAAATGACCATATTTCCCACAGTTAAAGCACTGGGCGTTTTGAGATCTAAGCCCTCTAGCTACAGCTTGACCTACAATACTAGTATGGTACCTATGAGAATCAATATCCATTGTATCCCTTATCACTCATCGATAGGAGCTGCCCACACCTTTGTTTTTTTTTTTTCAATTTTTTATTAGATATTTTCTTCATTTACATTTCAAATGCTATCCTGAAAGTCCCCTATACCCTCCCCCCGCCCCCCGCCCTGCTCCCCTACCCACCCACTCCTACTTCTTGGCCCTGGCATTCCTCTGTAAAGTTTGCTAGACCAAGGGGCCTCTCTTCCCAATGATGGCAGACTAGGCCATCTTTTGCTACATATGCAGCTAGAGACACGCATTCTGGGGGTACTGGTTAGTTCATATTGTTGCTCCACCTAAAGGGTTGCAAACCCCTTCAGCTCCTTGGGTACTTTCTCTAGCTCCTCCATTGGGGGCCCTGTGTTCCATCCAATAGATGACTGTGAGCATCCATTTCTGTATTTTCCAGGCACTGGCATAGCCTCACACAAGACAGCTATATCAGGGTCCTTTCTGCAAAATCTTGCTGGCATATGCAATAGTGTCTGCATTTGGTGACTGATTATGGGATAGATCCCTGGGTGGGGCAGTCTCTGGATGGTCCATCCTTTCATCTCAGCTCCAAACGTTTTCTCTGTAACTCCTTCCATGTTGCCCACATCTTAAATGGTCTAATAACTTTTAGATTCTCAGTGTTCACATTTTCATATGCCCAGGTCTCTATCAGCACCTATCTTGTGTCAGGGTCTGGTACAGTTTTGTTCACAGTTTAGACTAATCTTTGTGAAAAAAAAAGTCAGTGAAGACTTCTCCAGAGTCTTGTAAAATCTCTGTATGTGAGGTAGACTTTTGCCAGACTCCTCAACTTTGTCCCAAGCTCTTAAAGCTGCACAACAACTTTGCTCTGTAGCTATGTCATCCAACTGAACCTGTTCTGGTACACCAGAGTACCACCCTTCACCCAGTAACTGATCCTTTACTATATTCATTCCCCTTGCTCTATTTAGCTGTTCAATATTCAAGTCTTCTTCCCTCCACCATATTAACCATTGCGACTAAGGATTGCCTTCTAGTACAACTGTATCAATCCCTTCCACACTTGGGGAATAATTCTATTTTGAGTAGCCTAGGTATTCAGAATTTGTTTACCATAGGCGAGTGCATCCCATATGAAATGATGGCCTCTTTAAAACAGCTTAGATCTATCGTTTCTGTAGGACACCATCCTATCTCGTCATAACCTTGTCCCTCACTGTTAGCAGACATTTGCTGTAGGGCTGCTGGGAAAACTGATAGTGATTTCATAAACCCGGGCTGCCCCTCTTCCCCATCTGGCAGTGTAGTTGGTTTGAGATGAACACTTTCTCTCAAAATGTCCTCTTGCCTTTTCAGCTTTTGAACAGAGATAGAAAGACAAAAATGAAAAAGAAATGAAAAGCTCCCCTCTGGGAGCAAAGTGAGGGATACTCCAGAAGTAGCCACCGCAATAAACTTTTTACAGGCCTCTTGAAAAAAAAAATCCATTCCTTTGTCCCCTGACAATTTAAAATTAAACTTCCTATTCTGCCTAGGTCCACATCTGGGCCACCATTTATAGTTTGTTTTTTGCTACCTTGTGGGTTCTTCTTTCTTCCACTGTTTTTTAACCCTTTCAGCCCCCTAACACTGGATTGAAGAGAAAAAAAAGGTGGAGGTGAGAGGAAAGAGATCCTTGAATAAAGTCAGGGGTAGTCTAAAATCATTAGACTATGTCCTGCTGATTAGGGCACAGAGTTCCTTGGGGCAAGTTTGATCTCACTGTCAGGATAACTAATTTCTTCTTATTTCTTCTTTACATATGACTACTTAACAAACCATGACCAACAACAACCAGCAATCAACCAACAACCCACAACAACCAACCTCTGGGATCCTATCATTTATATGTCCACTGAAAAGTGCCCAGAATTCCAAATGTCACACAATTGCAGAAACTATCGGCAGCTGGCAAAGCCACACTTCTGCTAGAGTAGTAGGCAAATCCTAGTCAGCTACTGTGTCACGTCCCCACATTGGGATTAAAACAGAAGTGCATTCTTATTTCTTTGCTTTTTAAAGAGACAAAAGTTCCAGAATTCTCACTACACTCTTGTTCTTAAATGTTTATTTCTTTGCTTAGATCTGGGAGGTTTTCTGCTATAGTGTCATTGAATACATATTCTATGCCTTTTGATATTTTATTTCAGATTTGGATTCAAGATTTGACCTCTTGATATTCCAGGATTCTTGGATATTGTGGTTATACTTGTCTTATTTTTTGTCTCTATTGACATTTGAAATTTAAATTTTCCTCAGTTTGTCTTCCATCCCTGATATTTTTCTTTTGCTTGTTCAAGTCTATGTTGATATATTTTTCATGTCTTTTTTTCTTCATTGGGTTTTCCTTTCCTAAAATTTCTATTTTTCCAAAATATATTCCCTCCCTGGGTTGTTTCCTTCCTGCTGTTACCCTTTTCATCAGTTGTTGATGATTTTATCCACGCTGCTGACCTTTTCCTCCACGTTGGCTTCTTCTCCAGTTTCTGCATTTAATTGATGTGCTAGTTTTTATCCTCTCTGAGGCCAACTGATAATTCTTAGGAGTAACTTTTGAAGCCTTCATCCAAGATTTTACCTTACTATCCTGAGTTCAGTTGGTGAGGAGTCCTGATCCTTCTGAGGAATCACGTCAGGTTGCCTTCTCTTGTTTACTCGTTTTCCTGTTATATGTGTTGGTCTGTTTACTTCTCCTAGCTTTGTTTAAGGAACTTCTGAGTGAGCAGCATTTTCTTTTTTTCTGAAAACTTATTTTATAATACAATATATTCTCATTACAATTTCCCTCTCCCTACTCCTCCCAGTTCTTTCCTACCTCCCCTCCAATCTGGATCTACACCCTTTCTGTTTACAAAACAACCAACCAAGAAAAAGAGCCAAAGAAAAGCACAAAAGCCACTCATAAATGCACACACATGCACACACACACACACACACACACACACACACACAGCAAACACACACACACACACACCTTTGCACACTCAGAAATCCTGTGTTTAAAAAAAAACCCAGAAGTTATAATATATATGCCAAGATCCCATAGGCTAGAAAACAAACAAACAGCATCTTAACTTAACACTATGAGACAAAGAACCTCCCCAAATGGCATGGATTTAACTTTGTGTTGGGCATGGGGCCTACTCCTAAGTCTCCAGTGAGACTCCCTTGGAGACAAGTAATTTTTGATTGGCAAGTGGCTATCATTTGGAGACAGCTTCTGGGTTAGGGGTGGGGTCATGTGTCCACCTGTCCTTTCAGCTCTAGAACCCTATGGTGTAGACCCATGCCGGTCCCTCTGCTTGCTTCCTCAGTCTCCGTGACTTCATGTTTGTTCCAATCCTGTTGCATCTGGATGGCCTTGTTTGCTTGGTGTCTTCTATGCCCTCTGGGTCTTATACTCTTTCTGCCTCCTCTTCCACAGAGTAAGCACTGTACGTAATGAATGGTATTGGTCAGGACTCCCAAGACCAAGTTCTTGGCATAAAGATTTATTTACCCCGGAGGAACAGAGAACAGGGAATAAGAGATAAAGACAGGAGATAGAGGATGAGGTAGAAGGGGAAAGGAACAAGGGAGAAGGGGAAGGGATATTTGTCCTAGAGGGAAACAGGAAAAAGGACTGCCTCTGGATAGAGAGGAGATGGTCATGGCCCATAGGAAAATGGCAGTTTATAAAGGTAAAAGGGGAAACCCTGTGTTAGAATGAGGTGTTTAATTTTAACTGGGCATGTTAATTATGTAAGCCAAGGGGAGACCTTTTCATAGCTGGACCTTGGTAGTTAGCCTTAGGAGGAGGAAGTGGACAATTAAGGGAATAGGCCTTGGCGGCTAGCTTTAGGAATGTAATCTAATGGTTCTTAGCAAGGCAGGGGGAATGGAAAGAAGGACAGGGCCTGAAAGAGCCAGGTTTGCCATGCATAACCTGGCCAGAGTCCCTTCACTGAGGGGGAGGGATTTGATGAAGACATCCCCTTTAGGACTGAATGTCATAGATCTTTCAGGTGTGCTGGTAAATTACTAGTACGAGATCACCCCAGTGTATCTTTGTAGGAACTTAGTGCTATAACTTGCCTAGTAGAACTTCCTTCATTGTGTCCAATAAGTCTGGGAGTGTTGGATTTTCATTTTCATTCAATCCTAGAAAGTTAAATTTTTTTCCTAATCTCTCTCTTGAGCCATTTTTGTTTTTTTAAGTAGAGAGCTGCTCAGTTTTCATGAGTTTATAAGTTTTCTGTTCTTTCTGTTGTTGTTAATATTGAGTTTTAATCTGTGGTGGTCAGATAGGATACAGGAAATTATTTCAGTTTTCTCATACCTGATGAGATTTGCTTTGTGTCTAAATATGTGGTCAATTCTGGAGAAGCTTCCACGGGATTCTGGAAAGAAGGTGTTTCTTTTGTATTTGGGTAAAATATTCTATAGATATCTGTTAAATCCATTTGGTTTATGTCAATCAGCTCCCACAATACTGTTTAGTTTTTGCCTGGATAACCTGTCCATTGGTGAGTATGTGAGGGTGAATATGTGACTTCAACTATAGTAGCATTTCTTTTTGTTTCTTCTTGTAGCAGATTCAAAGTTACCTTTTGCTCTCTTCCCACTTAACTTTTTTTTTCTTTCTTTCTTTCTTTCTTTCTTTCTTTTTTTTTTTGGCGAAAAGCTGGAGCTCAGAGAGGTAAATTTAGGGAAGAGTAATAATAGAAACAAAACAGAAAGATGATTGGCTCTTAGGGTGTGCCATAAGCCAGGTGCTGTTTTAAGGGTTCTACACTATCACATCATCTAATTCTCACAGGGACTCAAGAGGTGGATACCATCAGTGCTTTCTAGGAGGATGCAGAATCACACCAAGGCAATGAAGCAGGGTGGCCCCGACTTCTGCACAAACAAGAAGAGCCCCAAAGCTTGGAGGAAGGTCACATAGGGGTCAAAGTCATCCTCAGCAAGAATAACCCACTGATTTCTGGGAGCATGAAAGGGCAAAGGCTGGCTGTTTTGGCGCCATGCACTGGGGAAACCTCTTGGAGAGTGGGGAGTGAAGCTGCTTCCACTAAACCCCGAGATTAGGTGGATGCAAAGGCCACCCCATTCTCTGACAATTAGGTCTCTGGCTTTCTGTCATCTCACCGATGCTATGTGGAAACATAGAGGACAGGACAGTGAATCCGGATGACTGTTTTCTGGGGACTTTCTATTTATCCACAAGCAAAGTGTTTTCCTTATTTTAAAAATTGTTAGTGGAAGAGTTCTGGTTGAAGGTGACTCTCATGCTTCAACTCCAAATGATAAATTTCACTTCATTATTTTCCGTTCAGTTGATGGATGAGAATCACCAAGTCTCATGTGGCTTGCTTCATAATTTTGATAGTTTTCCTAAAGGCAAAACATTTCCTTCATGTATAATTTTGTCAGAATCAGCGTGTATGAATATGAATGGCTTCTTATTCTAATGAAATCATTAGAATACATAGATTTCTAATAACCTGATTTAATAATGCGAGTTGAATTAACTTAACTGGAACTTCCCTCTTGGCCTCATTACCCTCTCCGGATAATCCAGCATCAGTGATTTCTCGGGGGATTTTCAGAAAACTCTAGTCAATAGCAGCTTGGAAGTGATAAGAATTTCCATTTCAACACTGAGCTTAGGGTACGGGGTTGATTTAATAAATAGAAGTGACTAACATTATCTGTGGAGGGCTGTGCCAGGTACATTAGGATGGCACGCATGACTGGACTGGGCTCAGATCGGTAGAAGTATGCGGCTGGGCATTCATCTCCCCGTGTCTCCTCTCCTACAAGCGGTGTGTTAAAGTCTAATACCAGAGCTTGTGAAGTAACAATCTCTCAGGGTCTGGTGGGATGACTGGTCTCCTTTCAGTTATTTTTCTCCTTGTATCTAAAATAAACTTTTTTCTCTCTCATAATATACCCTGATTGTCCTCCTTCAAGCCCCACCCCCCAATCTGGACCCACTTCCTGTCTGTCTCTCATTAGGAAAACAAACAAACAAACAAACAAACAAACATCTAAGGGATGATAATAAAAGAAAGTATAATAAGATAAAACAAAAGCTAGCACATTGGGATGGGGCAAAACAAACATAAGAGCCCAAGAGAAGACACAAGAATCAGAGATCCACTCATTTGCACACCCAGGAATCCCATAAAAAGAATACGGCAGAAGCCATAATATATATGCAGAGGATCGGGTGCAAACCCATTCAGGTACTGTGCATGCTGCCTCAGTGTCCATGAGTTCATATAAGCTTTGTTTATGTTGATTCACAGGGCCTTGGTTTTTGTTTTTTGTTTGTTTGTTTGTTTGGTTGGTTGGTTTTGGGTTTTTTTTTTTTTGAAGTTGTCCATCCCCCTGGCTCTTACATTCTTTCTGCCTCCTCTTTCACAGGATTCGCTTAGCCCTGAGGGAATGGATTTGAAGGAGACATCCCTTTTGGGGTTGAGTATTTTTGGGGGGGGGTTGAGGCAGGGTTTCTCTGTAAAGCCCTGGCTGTCCTGGAACTCACTCTGTAGACCAGGCTGGCCTCGAACTCAGAAATCCGCCTGCCTCTGCCTCCCAAGTGCTGGGATTAAAGGCGTGCGCCACTGGGGTTGAGTATTTTAAGGTCTCTCACTCTCTACATGTCTGGCTGGGGCTCTGTGTTTGTTCCCATCTGCTGCAGGAAGAGGCATCTCTGATGGCGGCTGAGCAAGGCAGCAATCTATGAGTATACAGAGTGTCATTAGGAGTTATTTTATTGCTACATTTCTTTGTAGAACAGTAGCAACTGGTTTTCCCCTAGGTCCTGGTTTATCTAATCTCAGGTTCAAGGTCATCCAAACAGTGTCAGATATGGTGGGTACCATCACAAAGAGTAGACCTTCAGTCAAATCAGATATTGGTTGGTTATGCCTACAAAGTTTGTGCCAGCATTGCCCTGGCATACCTTGCAGGCAGGACTACATTGTAGATCATTGTGGCTAGGTTAGTGTTTATGTTTCTCTTCTTGTAGCCTACAGAGCACACTCCTGTACTAAAGACTGGGGTGTAGCTGGTAGAGGCTCTTTGTAGGCACCAACTCAACTTCTTCATGGTCAATGAGTTGTGAGGTGTTGTCTGCAGCAATGGGGCCTTGCCATCAGTGTGTGGGGAGCAACCTACAGTCTTGACAACAAGACTGGGTTGTTTAGGGATTCCTGTGGTACTTCTTTGGACAAAAACTCAATTAGACATAATCCAATCCTGGAACTCGAGGCTTCATTGGTGACAAGAGATGGCTTTATTTCCCCCATTATTTGGCAATTTTATTTAGATTGCCTTCCTATGTTCCAGGAGCTTTTACTGTATTACATTTCAATACTACCCCTCAGATGGCCCTCAATTTTAGTTGTCTCTCCCTTTATTCTGACCTCTTCTCCCCTCCCCCTCCTTACTTGATCCTCTCATTCCATCCCCCTCATCCATCCATCATTATCTATCCTGACTCCCTTTCCTAACAAGATGTGTCTCCTCTAGTCAATTACTCTATACCTAAAACATTGTAGCTTGGTTGTCATTGGCAAAAGGATAGATTTTTTTCCCTTTTCTTTAAAGACAAATCCAGAAACAAGCCACATTCATACCAACTCTCTTCTCCATCAGTGCCTTGTGGGTCTCATGCTTTCAACTCCCTGACAGTGATTATCTGAGCTAACATGCTCTAGAGTTGGGGGTGACAAGCAGGGGATGCTGGTGGTCCAGTTTAGCTCCTGTAGGCATATACCTAGCGGGGGTGGGGTGTGGGGTGGGGAGTTGGGGGGTCAGAGGGCGGGCAATCTACTACACTGTTTTTCAGATGCATTATTTAAAATATCCAAAGCAACGAGCTTCAGTTTTTCCACTTCCTACCCAACAATTATTTCCTGTTTTTTTTTTTTTTTTTTTTTTTGCTTCTTTTACATTATAGCCATTCTGGAGCATAGGAAATGGCATTCCAACGTGTCTTTTTCTTACTGTGATAAAGTACATTTAACACAAAGCTTACCATTTTAGTCATTTATAAGTGAGCAATTTCTGTGGCATAGGGTATAATAAAGTATTGTATGACCATCATATATGGTGTAAGTTTTTAGTTTTCCCAAGTAAAACCTTGGTACCCATTCAACCCCAGCGTTCCATTGTCCTCTCCTCCAGGGAGCAGAACAGCAAGTCTTCTATGAGTCTGACTATTCTGGATTCTTCTTATAAACAAAACATTTGTTTGTTCTTTTATGACTGACTTGTTTCACTTAACATAATGTGATGAAGGCTTGCCCATAATGCAATGTGCATGAGAATGTCCTACCTTTCAATGCCGAATGATGTTCTTCTGTCTGTATATATCACATTTTGTTGACTCATTTATTGTGTGTGTGTGTGTGTGTGTGTGTGTGTGTGTGTGTGTTTACTCATGCATATGCCATGGCATATATGTGGAGATTAGAGTACAACTTTGGGTTACAGTTCTCACCTTTAACCTTGTTTGGAACAGGGTCTCTTTTATTACTTGCTTTTATTATTGCTTCCAACCATTCTCCTGTCTCAGCCTTTCATCTCCACATAGGTGTGTGTTGACCTATGTACAGACACGAGTACAGTGTTTTGGCTTTTAAATGTTTTTTTGTGTATACAAACTCAGGTTATCAAGCTTGCATGGCAAGGGTTTCCCTCACCGATCCACCTCCTAGACTCTACTAATTTGTTACTGGATAGCTGAACAACATTGTTGTGAACGTGAATGTACAAATATCTCTTTGAGTCTCTGCTTTCAATTTCTTTTGGGTAGGTACCCAGAGGCGTTTAGAAATACCTTGCTAAATCACAGGATAATTATTTTTAGTCTTCTTGGGGAATCCTTAGAGTCATTTTCTACAATGGCTCTATTACATTGTAGCAATGTACAGCTGGTCTTATTTCTTCACATCCTTGCCAGTACATGTTCTTTTCTGGCCTTAATTTTCTTAATAATGTTCTTTGATTCATAAAAGGGTTTTAGGTCCTTGAGTATGATCTACCTAACTTTTTCTTCATTGCTCATGTTTTTATTGTCATGATTTACCAGTCAGCTGTTACTATAGTGAAAAACCTGATACAATTAACTTATAAAGAAAATGAGATTACCTCAACGTACTATTTTGGAGATTCTGATGCAAAATAGAGTGGACTCATTGGTCTGAGTCTCTGATACATCTATTGGATGGCACCGGATGACAAAGGTAGTACCCACAATAGGCAACCATCTCAGTTAACCTAATGAAGACCATCCCCCACAGGCATGCCCAGAGGCTGTGCCCTCAGGTTATTCTAGAGTTCATCAAGCTGAGGCTTGATATTAACCATCACAGCTCCACACCCTGACAATCTGACACCCAAAGAGGCCATTTTAAACCATACCCTTAAACCCCCTGTCCTCAGAATCCCATGCTTATGACATAATGCAAACCACAACCCAACTTTAACATTGCTCAGTCTTTAGGAATCCCAACTGTTTCAACCCCAAAGTCCACACCTCATCTGAGATTTAAGGTGATAGCCTAACTGTGAACTGCTATAAAATAAAAAAAAAATAAATAACATCTTCCCAATGTGCAATTAGCACAGATATACATTCTCATTCAGCATGGAAGAACGGGAGTATAACAGAGGAATGCTTGGACCGAAGGAAGATCAAAATCCAGCAGGGCAAACAACAAATCCTGTAACTCCATGTCTGGCTTTTGATAAAATTGGCTGGGCTCCAAAGGACTGAGGCAGCCCCACTTCCCCAGCCTTTTTACGTGCACCACACATAGCCTCTCTCTTAGGCTGGCTCTACTCCAACTTTATGACTACAGCTTTCATCACTGGATGTTCTTTGGCATCTGCAATATCCTGGGGTTCCAATTACAACTTTGACTTAACCTGCCTAGCATCACTCAGAAGGTCTCTTAGGGTCTTCTTGCAAGGACCCCAATCCTGTCCCCAGATGATCACTGAAGCAGTAGAATGGGACTCCATAATCCTCCAATCTTCCACACGTCCCAGAGCAGTTCTATGTGAATGATGGTGCAAAGTTCTGTTGCCAGCTTGAGACTCAAGCTGGTACCCTGAGACCCCAGGTGCTTCAGACCACGGCTAAGCCATGGGAAATGTGTCCCCAGACACTTATCTTTGAAGAGCAGGGAACCCTTTAGTACAGGCTTTCTTCTTTCAAATGAATTTGGATCTTCACAAAGTAGAGTTTTAGATGTGTAGGGTCTTCCCTTACCTTAAGGGCATCTCTTCAAGTATCCTAGTTGAGTGCAGGAGACTCTCTTCAGTCATTTTCTCTTTCACAATTACAGTAGCTTTCTTACCACTGGTCTGAATGCTTTACTGTCTTGAACTTTTGTCTTCCAAACAAACTAGTTCCATATTTTTTCAGTTCAATATTATTCACGGTCTTAAGACATGGCAGATTGCAGCCAGTTTCTTTGACAGAATGTATCATGGAACCTAGTTCCCAATAGAATTCTTGTTCGCTTCTGAAACTTTGTGATTCAGTCCTCTAATCTGTATTTCTGTCAGCTTCTTTTGAGGGTAAACAATTTTATAATTATTATGTGTCTGTTTGTGTGTGGAGTATATGAAGTCAGTAGCACACAGACACATACGAGTGCATGGTATGTATGCATGTGGAGATCAGCAGACAACTTTGAGAAATCAGTTCTCTCCTTTTGCCTTTATCTGGGCTTTGGGAATTGGATTCAGGTCATCAGGTGTGCACTGTCAGGTGGCAAAGACCTTCACCTGCAGCTCCATCTCATGGGCCCTTTCTTAGCATTCTTCTCTTCCAGGCTCCGGTCAGAAAGAGTCATTAAACTCTGCTTCTAGTGCGATAGGCTTTTCTAGTTCCAAGTACCCAACTCTTCCACATTCTAGCCACCAAGTAGTTCTAAGGGCCTAAGAACAATATGGTTAGGTTTATCAGAGTAATAACCCCACTTCTGATACTGATTCCTGCACTGCTTTCTGTGATAAAAAAAAATCTAGACAAAATCAATTTAAAGAGGAAAGGGTTTATTTTGGTTCATAATTCTCATTATTATCCACCGTGACCAGGAAGCCAAAGCATGAGAAGTATTAAGTAGCTGGGTACATTGCACCCACAGCTGAGAAACAACAAGGAGTGTTTGTGCTCTGACTACTTTCTCCTTTTTATACATCTAGGATCTCAGCCAGGGGAATGGTGTCACCCACAACAGACAGAGTGTTCTACCTCAATTATCAGTCAAGATAACCGCCTACATGCATTCTCAAACACTGGTCTCCCAGGTGATTCTAGAGTTCATTAAGTTGATAGTTAAGGTTAATTATTAAAATGGTATACCCTTGATGACCTAATGACATATCCAAGACATCACATTGAAAAGTTCTACTACCTTCCAACAGTGCCACTCTGCGAACCATGCCTTTAATACATGGGCCTTTGTGAAATGTTCAACATCCAACCTACATCATACATATAAGAATAAAAGTCAGGGCCATGGTCATAAGGTTTTATACCAATATTGTCTTACAATGAGTTTTATAGTTTTTACTCTTAAATTGAGAACTCTGATCCACTTTGATTTAATTTCTGTATATGATGTAAAATTGAACTCCTTCCTTTTATTTTGTACATGTGAATACAGTTATTCCAGAAATATCAGTTCAAGTTTTTTTTTTTTTTTCTGTTGAATGGTGTTAGTTGACTGACACTTATAAAAGGTCAATTAGTCTTGGATGTGTGGATTTATTTCTGGATTCTTAACTCTAGTTTCACCAACCCATGGTATATATATATATATATATATATATATATATATATATATATATATATATATATATATATATATATACCCCCTGAGAGTACCGTACTGTTTTGATTAGTGCAGCATTGTAGTAAGCTTAAATGTAGTGGGTCAGTCTGATGTTGCTTGTATTCTATAACCAAAACTGGCTCCTCAAGATGTGGTTGCCCTTGACAGCAGATGCTCATATACTCAAGTGATGCTATGTGAACCTTCTCCCCAATTTAACTGGTCAACGACAGGTTAGAGCTTGTGATTGGGCAGTGGAGGAAGTAAGGTGGGACTGGAAGTTGGAGAGGAGTTTGCAGGTGGAGGTGGAGAGTGTGGGGGTTTGCAGGGTGTGGGGAGAGGTTGGATGGAAAGGAGAAAGCCATTGCCATGGACCGGAGCCATATGGCCAGGAGAAACAGCAAGAAACAAGTGGCTTTATAGCTGGGAGAATGAGTTAGAATAGTCCAAGATCTGCCCAATCAAGGCATTTGGCTTATAAATAAAATATCTAGATTGTGTGTTTTTTATACGGATTTATTAGAACCATAATTTCAATAACATTGGTGCTCCACATTGGGCACCTATATGTTGCTGAAATATTTAATCTCAATCTGGGCTTTTTACCCTGCCTTTGACCATTCAGTTCCCAGAAGACACACACAATCTTTATATTTACGATAAGCCTTAATCTGCACAGAGCTGGGCAGATATCTATCTTCTCTGTTATTATGTCTAATTTCCAGCCAACATTCCCATTATATAATTTGCCATGTTTCCCCTGGGCTGCTCTTAACTCCAATTAGCCAACTCATATAGCTATTATTTTAATATTCTTACCCCATGGTTTCTTCTCTATTTACCTTATGATTTATCTCCCCCCCCAATGGTTCTCTGACCCCAAACCCAGGAATACTAAACCCTGCCTATGTCTCTTCTGTCTAGCTATTGACTGTCGGCACCTTTATTCATCAAATCAGGGATAACTTGGGGGGGGGCAAAGTCACATAGCATCATCTGGGTCTATGTGTGGAGAGTGTCCCTTGGACCAGTATTTATTGAGGGCCAAGACTCTGAGCACAAGTTTCTTCTTGCTTAGAGAGGACACAAAGGGACACATTTATTTCTTAGCCATCTACAGAAGGGAATATAACAAAGGGAGCAGGTCTGGATTCATGGCATTGCATGGCAAAGTGTTTGGTTAACTACCCAATCTCTCATGGTAAAAAGGTATGTAACTTGCCTCTCGTCAAGAAGTTCAGCTGTGTGTCTTGCTAGTCAGCAGTGCTTTAGTCCTGTCTGATCCAAGGAGGAAACAAAGTTATCTTAGGTTGGTCCCGGAGGCCTCCCAAGCTCTGCTATAGCACTAGCTTGTATTTTAATGGAGACAGATTCTGAGGAAAATGAATTGTCAGGGGCAGAGCAGGAGTACACTCACACATCACCACCTTCTCCCTCCTCTCCTTCTTTCCTCATGGCTTCATGCCCGTGGAACCAGCCCAGTTTAATTATAACTCTAAATTCCAAGATAACTACAGCCACGACAGGCAACAGAATTTTAAAATTCTGCGAAACAATGTTCAGCAAAACTACAGACTGGGCTCCCACGTGATGTCACAACAGACAGAACCAGGATGGCATGGCATGGCTCATGCTGAAGTGCCAAGCTGAAGATGGCTTGTTCGTCTGACTTCCTGGGAGATGCCTGACTCTCCGGTTTCAGTGACCTGATGATGAAGCTCTTCTGTTTCAGTCTTCACCAGGAGAAGAATTTTGAAACCACCAACCTCTCGCTTGGTTACTGTTTTTCTTCACCCCTTTTCATTTCTCCATATTGTTGGTGCTGCCCGGGAGAGTTCTCTGCACTTCTGACTACCAGGGCTCTCTCTCTTTGACTCTCCCCATGTCAAAGTTCCTGGAGGAGGTAAGTGTTTGTAACCCTTGTTGATTCAGGATTGACTGACTGCCACTCATAAATTGAAAAGCTTCCATGTTTACTTTGGAAACAATTTAATTAATAAATGAGAGTTTCCTGGAGACCGACCCTTAGCATTCCCTTGTGCTTAGACCATCACCCGGAGTTGTAAATAATCCCCACATCTGCAAGACCCCACTACAGCTCAAACCACTCCCACCCTTCCCCATCACCCCCTCTTGCCAAGCTGATAGCAATAGCTTCTGGATTACAGTGTGGTCAGAAAGCTCCTTTCCAGTAGCCGGGACGGCAGGTGCACCAGTATTTTCTATCCCACTGAACCCAGATGCAACTGACTTTGGAGCAATTATCTGTGTGCTGACAAAGTCCCCTGGAGACCAAAAAGTCCCCTCCCCCCCGGGGGGGGGCTTGCCTGCTTTTGCTTGTCTCAGATCTTCTCGCTGGCAAACAGTGGACTTTTAAACATAATTTTGACTAGTATACAGTGTGGATAAGCTAAGTAATTTGCTCATTTGTAATGCCGATTATCTCTCTTTTGATGTCTTAGAGGCAAGGTTTCTGTCTGGTTTTTTGTTTGCTGAGGTACTTACTGCTAAGAGCCTTAAATGGATGGCTTCTGCTTAGACCCCCTAGTCTGAGCCCGTTTTTAGAAGAATGCCTGAATGCGTGAGGGAGGTGAGGGCAGTCGAGTATCACGCTTTGATATTGTTTCAAGCACTGACAAAAAATGCTTCCTGAGAACTTCTAGATAGAAAATACCTCCAGGAAATTGGAATTTGTACTAGGGCGCTCTAAACACCTGGCCAGAGGCTTATTTCATTTTATAAAGAACTGGGAGAGAGGACAGCAGTTGGCCACAGGCCAATATTTGGAGGTCATCCACTTTATCCTGGGATTCCCACCCTCTCTCTCTTCATCCCTTGGCCATCCAGTTAAATTGGAAAATAAATCCCATCCCTGGTAAGGTGTTGGCTGATAAAGGCTGAGCTATTGCCCCTTCAAGGGGAATTTGCATTTTAATAGGGGCTCGTCAAGCCCCAAAGGAATCAATATCTCTAACGCTGAAATTTCAAGCACCAGCAATTGAGATATTTTCGGGAGGACAGTGTTCAGTATTTCCAATCCAACGGGGTGGGGTTGAGGGGGAGGAGGCAGACGGGATGGACGACTCCATAAGTCCTGCCCGAGAGGTCATGGAAGAATGACCTTTGAATTTCATCTTTTTCAACTTTCCTTTTTGGCCAGTCCTTCATACTTCCAACACTGCAGGCCCCATTCAACACTAATAGGCTTAAAGTTGTCTCATCAACAGGACCACAAAAGGCCATTGGGACAACCGAATTTCCAGGTTTCCTTGCAATTCCAAGGAAGCCAGTCATTATTAAATCTGTGGGCAAGAGGGAGTATAGGCTGTTTAATAGGTTAATACAACGTTCATGTACATTCGCTCTTGCATACTGTTTTAAAGGCTAAACTTGGGACTTGTTTTATAAAACGCCCCGCAAAGGAGAGGTGGATAGAAGGCAACTGCATGCCCCAGGAATGTCCTAGGTGGCTTCTAGGGTGATTCTGGAACTGCACGAAGGCGGCTAGGCTTAATAACTGGAGCTACGCCTGGGGCTCAGCGCAGGAAATCCACATCCGAGGGCTCCTAGCCCTCTAAGCGACTCAGGTCCCACAGTCTGGATTCCACGCCTTGGCCAAAGGCTCCCCTTGGAGCCCTCTGTCCTTGCTGTTGTCCAGGCTCCCATCCGTTCTCTCCCCAGTATCCGCCTCGGCCCGGGAGGAGGCACCAACGCGGAGGACACACCTGCGACCTCTCCTGCTCCCCTCCTTGTCCCCGCTTCTGCTCCGGTTCCCTCTCGGGCCCCCGCGCACAGCAGCTAGGCTCGCTCCCGAAGCCCGTGGCGGCTCGCGCCCGGCACGGCGGCTCGCGCCCGCGCTCGGCCAGGGGAGCGCGCGGACGGGCGGGCGAGCGGGAGAGGGCGCAGCGCGGCCGCCGGGCCCTGCGCAGCGGCGGTGGCATGGGCGCGGGCACCGGTGCGGGCTGCGGGCGCCCGGCTCTCTGCCCGGCCCGAGCCACTCGCGTCGGCCGCGCGCCGCAGCCTCTGCTGCCCGCGGGGAGGCGGTCCCCGCAGCCGGCGCAACTTGCCCCGGCGCCTCGGTGAGAGGAGCGCAGCGCGGAGAGAGCTTGTGGGACGAGATGCCTCCGGCCGGCGGCCCCCGCACACCGCGCCCGCACGCGCTGCCCCGCAGCCTGTCCCGCCTGCGCGAGTGCCCGGGCCGTTCCCGCATCGTGCTGGCTCTCGGGGCCACGCAGATGGCGCTCGGATGCCTCATCGTGGCCGTGAGCTTCGCAGCGCTGGCTCTCACCACCTCCGCCCGCGTGCGCCACTCCTGCCCTTTCTGGGCCGGCTTCTCGGTGAGTGTCTGCGGCGGCGGCGCGGGCTGGGACCGGGAGCTGCAGTGGCGGGGACGCGGCCCGCGCCGAGTGGGGGAGCGGACGCCCGGGTCTGGCAGCTGCAGCTCGGCGAGCAGTTTCCAAGTCCGGGCAGGGGAACTCCGGGGACCACCGCGCGTCGCGCTGCCGCTCCAAAGCACTGCGCCCGGAGTTACTTTTCTGAGGGGAAAACAGCCAAGCGCCCTCCCTTTGCCACCTGGTGGGTAGCAGTCGGTGGCTGGTGCCTGCCTGGGACAACTGCCCGGATCCTCACTAGCCGCTTATGACCGACTCCGGGCAGCGGGCGACCGTGACCAAGGGGCGGCACGGGGGCGCCCGAGCCCGGTGCAGAACCCGCTGTGCGCGGCTCCCTTTGCTGCGGTCCTCGCCGGGGGCGCGCAAGGCTGCGGGTCAGTCTGGAGGGGACCGACTGGCCCCGCTCTGGCCACTCACCTCCCAGGCGCGGGGGCATCTTGTTTCCCCTTAAGCCCAGGACCGTCTGGCTGGACCTGCTGGAGATCCGGAGTCGGGAGTGTGCTATTTAAACTCCAGATTGATTTTCGGGTTCTTGACCCTCAAATGTTTCCTCCAGCAAACATTTAAAGAAGCCATTGGTTCGAGATGATTTTTTTCTTTCTTTCTTTCTTTTTTTTTTTTGGTAATTTGTATCGTTTTGATGAAAGTTGCTTATATTCTATATTAATAAAGCGTGGACATATGGGAATAGAGATAAATGCGGCACGGGTATTTATAAAGATGGGCACTTGTTTCGCGAACTCTTGACATCTGTTAACTACATTTTTGGTCATTGGTGCACAAATACATTACAGGCTTCCAGTGAACCTTCTATGTTTAAATTCCGTTTACAAAGACCCCAAACAAAGCCTTGGTAATTAATGTTCGCCGTTAGTTCTTAACTTTTGTAATTAAAAAAAAAGTTCAGTCCTGTATGGCTTTTATTTATTTATTTAGTTTGTAATGGCCTTTGTTCTGGCAAGTTCCTTGTCTGGCTTAAAATGAGAGCTTAGCAAAACTACCCTGGAAACAAGGATCGATACAGGTGTGGCTGTTCATCCTAATGGGGGTATTAATTTTCAAAGCTTATTTCAGACAGGGGTGGGGACTCATCTGGGAGAGCGGAATAGGAAGGCAGAACGTGTGGTCACAGCTCCCAGTGTTCAGATCGATGAGAGGAGGTGGGAGGCAGCCTCCAGGGAGCCGTGGTCCAAACCCGCCCCTATATATAGTCTCCACACATCTGTTGCTCGGTTTTTAGCATTACTTAATATGCATTGTTTTCATGTCTGTCTAGTGGATACTGAGTTTCAGCCTGCTGGAACCAGCCTACAGGTGGCAGACTGGTGAATTAGCTAGGATTCCTGGCTCTTTCCGAAGCCTCTCCCACCTCCTCTGAGCCTTAGCTGGATTCCCTAGGGTGTTCGAAGAGAACTGATTTCACACACACACACACACACACACACACACACACACACACACACACACACGGAGATATATATATATATATATATATATATATATATATATATATATATATAATAAATATATATATATATATATATATATATATATATATAAAATATCTTCTCTCTATATATATCCTCAAGAGTAAAACATTAATTAGAAACAGTAGAAAAACATGTACAAAATAATACACATTCCCCTACATTTTGTTTCAGGAGTTAAGTTAAATATGTAAAACAGTAATGCGGCTTGTGTGTCAAATGCTGTTGTCTTCAACAGCTATAGGTGATTAGTTCTAGTTTCCCACAGTTCTGAGTCCTGTTCTGGGCTTAGGCTGTGGGTTCCCGTTTCTCTGGGCTCTGGAGAATAGCACGAACCCAGCATAAAATGCTTACACATTTCACCTCCTTCCCTCTGTCCCTCCCTCTGTATTCCCACATGCTTCTTTTTAACCTTCAGACTTGAATCAGCTACAAGTGTTTTGAAAATTATTTTTTTCTATGCTGGGGATGGAACATCTCCATACATACTAGGCATGTGCTAGACTGAGTTACGTCTCCAGCCTTTAAATCTTTTCAATATAGTGTATAGCAATTTTCACACGTTGTCTCTGCCCAGCAGAAAGAATGATTAGTTCCAGTTGGGACAGGTTCGCATGTTGATGTGATTGTGAGTGAGTAACATGGGTTCTTTGCCTTCCGTATACAGCCTGCCCTCAGCATCAGCAGCTTCATACACTGAAAATATCCAGAAAGCCCTGTATCTGTACAGACACAAGCACAACATTTTCCTGGTCAGTTCATACCCAGACGATAGAATATAGCAACCATTTGCATGGTATTTATATTGCATTAGTTTTTCTAGGCAGCCTAGAGATGATTTTCAGGCACACAAGAAACCATGTGTGGGTTATATGCAAATTACACGACATAGAAGGGATTTGAACCTCTAGTATTGGAGGTTCTTGAGATCAGTCTCCCAGGGTAATGGGTATATTTGCTCTAACTACCTTGAAAGGTCTTTAAGACAGGTGACCAAGATGGTGGGCTTTTATGGAAACTCACACTGGGCTTAGTGCTGGACTCTGTTACATGAACCCTCTGAAAGGATACTGGGTACTTAATTGCTGCCTCGAATTTCTTGATCATCTGTGGTTTAGACCTGGTGAAGAATTGTTGTATCAACAGTTCTTGTATTTAGGGAAAAGTAATATGAAGGAAAACAATTCTTTCTTTATTGAGCACTTACTATGTACTGGACCTGACAGTCCCTTTTATAAGGACTATAGCCCTTCACTGGCAGCCTAGTGGACTGTACCTCCTGGTGCTCAGGGCCTTGGCCAATTGATTCCTTCCCTTTGATCCATCAGGCATCTCACTTGTCTTAGCCAGGGGAATTCCACACCACCCTCTCTCTTCAGGGGTTGTTCCTCAAGCAGTCCTGGCAACTTTGTGGTGAGTGATCTGAGAAGAATAAAGACAAAATCAGTATCTTCCCCAAGGTCACTGAACCACCTGATGTGGCTTTGAACTTAGCTGCTCTCACTTTAGAAACACCAGGAGCCTACTGAAGATGACACTTTACTGTCTATGTGGCAGAGAGTGGAAGAGAGCCTGCTGGTGAAGAAATTGCCTTGGCAAGGCAGCCACACCCTGTTTCTTAGGAAAACCCTAACCATGCCTGAAAGGTGAAGGGTCAAGAAATTTGAAGACACATTACCCTGGAGACATTAAGAAAACTTAAAAGTTCTCTCTGTGTGTGTGTGCCTGTCTCTCTGTGTGTATATGTGTATGTGTGTAAGATGTTTATATGTACTTGTATATGTGTGCAAGATGTGTGTATGTGTGTGCTGTATGTGCTTGTGTATGTCTGTGTGACTATATGTGTAGGTGTGAGTATTTATGTGTCTGTCTCTGTGTATATGTGTAAGAATGTGTGAATATATGTGTATGTGTGTGTATATATATGTGTGTTTGTGTATGTATATCTATGTACATGTATCTATGTGTATATGTGTGAATGTGTATATATATGTGTATATTTTATATCCAACTGTATATATGTATGTGCTTGTATATGTGTGAATGTGTGTATGTGCATATATGTGTGTCTGTGTATATACACAGAATTGCCATGCGGAGGTTTCAGTCCCTGGCCTCAGGCAGGCCTGTGGCAAGGCAGCACATTATGATAGGAGTGTATATGCGGCTTACTTTGAACCAGATAGCCAAAAGGAGAAAGGAAGAGGAAGAGGCTGAGCCCCGCTGTTCCCTTGTAGGGCACTCAAGGCTTCCCCTTAGGCTTCACCTCCTTCTAGAAATGCCATGTGGAACTAAGTCTTTATCACATGGGCCTTTTGGGGACATTCTAGCTCTAAACTGTAGGAGGGGATCTTGGTAAAGCTGGAGGCTGGTAAGGTGAAGAAGCTGTGGCCAGAGGTCAGTGATGAACAAAAGCTATGTGGGGCTTTGATTCTGAGGAGCACCTTGTAGAGTTCCCTGTTCTAGGCTATACTGTCTGGCATGTTAGGAGATGGGTCGCCTCCCTATGTTTGAACCTCTGGCACATTTCGGTAGTGATTGACTGTACAAGAGCACTGAGCTGGGTGGGGTCTTGACAAGTTGCCTTTGAGCTGAGGCCACTCATTTTTTTTCTTTCCAATCTTGCCAGTGCCCAGGACACTGAATAAGTGCGTTGGAAATCACCTGCACAGCTGCTGCTGGCAAAGCAGCTCACTCAGTCTTTGTGTTCCCTTTAAGAGTGATGCTGCTAGAATTCTAAAAATATTCCTAAAGCAGTATGTAATTGTTGCCATAACTAAAACCCAGGAAATGTACAAACATGCATTCTCTTCTCCATCAGTGCTCTGTCGACAGGTAGCTGACATGACCAGTGGCGTTTAATATTCCTCCACAAACTTCACAGTCACAAGTATATCAGAAGGCTTACATGTGAAATGCTTCCTTTTCTTTTAAGAATAGAAAAATGGTAGTCTACCACCCACATTTTACTCTGTAGCTCCTTTTGAAATGTGATGTGTCCCTTGCCCATAACTGGTAACAAATTTGAACCCATTCTTTGAGTGGGTGTGTAATAATAGTCCAAATTGCAGATTATTGTGTTGTATTCCATTTCTCTGCTGCTGGGAACTTTCTGGTGACGCAGGTTCTATGTGTCTGATGCCGCTTACCCTAGATGCCAGTGCCTGCTTCTGAGGGTGAGCTCTAGAGTGGACTTGTTAGTAGTCAAAGGCTGTTCTGATTGGGATTTTGTTAGGTGTTGATAGATTAGTTGAGGCAAAATCATTCTCACCCCCAGGAGCCTTGCACAAGGATTTGACTTTCCCCACTGTTGAGACATAGGCTATTAGCAGCCTTGAGTGCTTTTATTAATCTGATGGAAGAAGATTGACATCTGTTTTCATTTGATGTGAATTTTTATGGCCACTTTATTAAGTGTTGCAAATACCTCCTCATTGGGCTCAGTTCTTGCTGTCTTCTGAAATATTTAAGACACCCACAGTAATATTGTTCTTTTCACTTTCAGAGTTTCTCCATCGTTTACCCTTAGTGATCATTACAAAGGTCACCCAGATAGCTCCAAGATTTCCCTTCTGATACTTTTTTATATAGACATATTTACTAATATGGATTTTCTCTTTTATTTTATTTGTGTACACACACACACACACACACACACACACACATACACGAGAAGGCCAGAGGACAACCTTGGGCGTCATTCCTCCTTAAGTGATATCTACTTTGTGTTTTGAGGTGGACTCACTCACCGGAACTCTCTGATTAGGTTCTGGGTCTGTCTGTCTCTGCCTCCTCAGTGTTGAGACTGAGAGCCTGCACCACCATGCCTGACTGTGTACCTGGGTACTGGGGATGAACTCAGATCCTCAAGCCTGTTCCGTGAGTGCTTTACCACATGAGCTATGCCCACAGCCACAGAATTTAATTTTTATATCCATGCCTTTACTCACCCAACATTTTAAAAAACATACTGTATTGAGAAAGCTAACTTTGTTTGCCTTCAAAGTTCCTATGTAAGCAAGTCCTATTTTGGATTCTATTCAGTTTTGCTCCCTTGTCTATTTTATGGTCAAATATTCCTTTCTCTCCTGGCCCACTTTCCTCTTTCTCCATTCTCCCTCTCCCTCCTTCAGGTGTTGGGGATTGGATCCCCCACCTTGTATATACACACCATGTAGTATGCCACTGGACCACAGCCACCTTGTATATACCCACTAGGCAGGCAGTGTGCCACTAGACCACAGCCACCTTGTATATACACCCCAGGCAGCCAGTGTGCCACTGGACCACAGCCACCTTGTATATACACCCCAGGCAGGCAGTGTGCCACTGGACCACAGCCACCTTGTAAATATACACCAGGCAGACAGTCTGCCAGCAGACCACAGCTCCAGCTCCATAGTTTTGATCTTGCAGATCTCATGGTGAGTTTTGCTAGCCGGTAAGGCAAGTCTCTCTACACCATTTCTCTGCTTCAAAGTTGATCTGACTTTTCTGTATCAGTACCAACACTTACCTGTTTCCCAAGGCTGACTTAGGGTTGGAATTACATTACCTGTGTAGGTTTTAGAAGCTCTGAATCTTCCAGGTCAGGACTGTGCTGTGTCTCTTCATTAATCTGCCCATTGAAAACATTCTAGAAAAGATCCCGTGGTGATGTGGTCTTCATGGTAGAGTAGTCCTTCACTCTTTTCCTGGACTTCCATTGAATATTAAGCCAGTGGTGAGATCACCACAGGATGAGCTGAAGGATGACATCTCAGCAGAGAGGATGCGCTGCTCCTGGCAGTTCTAGGACTAGATGGAAGAGGCCATAGACTGGCAGCATCAGGACCACCATGAGTTACTTACTCCTAAAAGTGCAGTGGTGGGCACTTTCAAGAGCAAATGGTAAAACTGAAAAGGTCTTCAAGGTTTTTTTTTTTAAATGTAGTTGAGAACAGCAGACCACCTTGGCAAACCTTAGAGACACAATAAGTTCAGAGAGCCTCCTCCGAGAAACCATGACTAGACGTGTATACTAACTTGAGCAGGACAGGAACACAGATGGCGAGGAAGAGTAGGCTCAGATGGGGGAGTTGAGGAGAAGGAAAATCATCCAGAAACGGATCTCAGAAACTGCTGTGTCACCTTTCTGTTATGGCAACAGAACACCCAAGGCAACCACCTTACAAGCAGGAAAGGTTGGAGCTGGCAGATGACCGGCTTGTTCAAGGACTGGCCGTGCAAGTCTCAGAACTTAGGTTCAGATCTACAGCACCAGTGTAGAACAATCTGGCTGTGGCGGTGTATAATTATAACACCAGTGTGGGTGGGGCCTAGACATGTGGATCTCAGGAGTGTGCTGGCCACATGCCTCGCTGAATTAGGGACCTCTATGTTCAGTGACAGATCCTGTTTCAAAAAATAAGGGGGAGAGGGGCTGAGGGAGCCACCTGAGGTCACTGTATGGACCCCAAATGGATGCACACATGTGTATGTTCACATGCACACATGCAATCAATCATGCATTCATACCACACACATGCCAGAAGATTAAAATGTGATATTTCAGTGTATGCTAGCAGCATTGTAGGAACCGCACCAGTCAGACTATCAAGAGGGTCAAAAATACACATAGAGAAGAGGTGGAGTGAGACAACAGGGATTCAGAAAAAAAATGAGCTTAGAAATGACTGAGTGATAAGGAAAGCAGGAGCGAATGGATTCCCATTGAGATGAAAACAGGATGAAGAGGGGGAACGAGACACGAAGATAAGGCTGGGATAAAGTGGAAAACAGAACATAGGCAAAAGGGACCAGCACACGGGGATCCTGTGTGCAGGGAGGGGAACCGAGCAGCAGGTGAGATAAATCCTTAGAACTACCATGCAAGACAGCATTTTCCTAAAGGAAAAAAAAAGTCCTTGAGAGGCTCCACTGTGCAGACAGGAAAATCATCAGGAGGCAGAAGGAGTGGAGACCAGGCTTTCAAGTAGGCTTTTTGAGACCAAGGTTCAGTTGCACCGCACAGCAAACATCCTGCGTTCTGGTAGGCACTTTGGAATGCCATAGCCAAATCCCATGCTGGGGACTAAGAGAGCCTGTTCATTAAAACAAGATGCTTTTGGAAAGTTTAGAAATGATTGCCAACCCCGTCAGGTAGCGGCGCAGGAATGGGGTGCCCTGTGCCCCAACCACAAGTCCCTCTCGTGCTTGAGAGTGCTTTCTCTATAAAAAGCGAACATGGCATCATTTGCCGTGTCTTTCTACGGACGTTGTGGGTGCCAGGTTGCCAGCTCAGTGTGACATCATGTCTGCCAGGTTCAGTGTGCTTTCTCCACGGAATGGTACTGTCTGACCCATGCTGACCTCTCTGGATTAAAAAAATCAACACTGGAACAACCTTTCTATTCAATCTGCAGACTCCATTCCAGTCTCATCACACATCTGCATTTCTCTCTCTCTCTCTCTCTCTCTCTCTCTCTCTCTCTCTCTCTGAGGTCATCACCATCCTCAAACCTACAGCTCACAGGAGGAGTCCTCTGCTGGTTGATTCTAAAAGTTTCTTCCAAGGGTAGCAAACTTGGAACAGCCCCGGTCTGTATAGTTGATTGTATAAGGAGGACGTTTTCTTCTGTATTGCAGGTGCCTGCTGGGGACCTTTGATTGGGAGCTTTGAAGAGGTCCAATAGCACTGCACCTCCAGGCTTTACCAGAGTAGAGGGAGCAAAACGAAGCCTATAGTAGTAGGTTTTGCTTTTTAATGATGGCTTCACATTTATAAGAACTTTGCAGGTATGCTTTGCTTGTTGATAGTCCAGACCTCATGTGAGGTTTTTACCACTGGAGAGTGTCTTTGGTATGATGGTCCTAGGAAGACAGATGTTGACACAGCTTCCTCTCAGCTGCTAGAACAGTGGTTCTCAACCTGTAGGTTGCAACCCCCAAAGGGGGTCACATGTCAGATACCCTGCATGTCAGGTATTTACAGTAAAATTCATAACAGTAGCAAAACAGTTATAAAGTAGAAATAAAATGGTCTTATGGTGGGGGGTGGTGGTTAC
>LR749512.1:936005-990880 GCA_902729485.2 Mus minutoides | reverse complement strand
GAGTCTGTATGACCAAGGGGCCTCTCCTCCCAATGATGGCCAACTAGGCCATCTTCTTCCATATATGCAGCTAGAGACATGAGCGCCGGGGGAACTAGTTAGTTCATGTTATTCTTCCACCTAGAGGGTTGAAGACCCCTTCCGCTCCTTGGGTACTTTCTCTAGCTCCTACCTTGGGAGTCCTGTGTTCCAACTAATACCTGACTGTGAGCATCCACTTCTGTGTTTACCAGGCACTGGTATAGCCTCCCACAAGACAGCTATATCAGGTCCCTTTCAGCATTATCTTGCTGGCATATGCTATAGTGCTTATTTTGGTGGCTGATTATGGGAGGGATCCCTGGCAGCCGCCGTCACTGGCTGGTCCATCCTTTTGATTCAGCTTCACACATGATCTCTGTAACTCAGAAGGTTCATTTTCTTTTTGAAGGACTGTTCACTTGGCTTCTGGAACACCTGCTAGTTATGCTAGTGCCAGGGGTGTGAGGGGCTGAGGTACCTGCAGGCCATACAGACTTATGGATACAGACATTGTACCCCCTCCAAAACTTCTCAAGGTATGAGCTAAGGCTGTCCCCTCTACTACCTCTATCCATAACTGATCCTAACTCATTCCCATATTCACTTGTCTTCCTTGTCATGGAATGAAGCAGGACTCTTGGGGAGAGGCTACAGTCCAGGGCTGGTTCACAGAGCCTGATTCCAGTGCTGTCCCTCAAGCATGGCCCCAGTTTTCCTATGCACTCTGTGTCTCAGTCCTGCTGTTTGATGGAAACTTTCAGCCCTTATTATAGTTATTGGAAAGGTGATATTTTGAAAATTTGAATTGACCCATTTTTTTTATTCTTCCCAGGAAATATGTTACTGAGTGTTGTGCCAGTGAAATCAAGGGCGGTTGTTGCTTTGGGAGAGGAGCAGAGACTATCTAGAACAAAGAACTCATTACTCTGCCTTGAGTCCCAAAGCTAACTTTCTTGAGTCTCTAGAGAGGCTATAGCCATGAAAAACAGGATTTATTACAAGGGGAAAGAAAGAATATTGTTACAGAAGCTTTCCTTTGTATATCAAGAGCAAAGCCAGAGAACGCTTGAAAATGGTTTTCTTTGTTAGCCCCATATTAACAGGATGGAAGATGTGATGGAAGGGAAAGGAACAGGAAGTAGGAAGAAAGGGAAGCAGCCTTCTACTGGATCCACTCAGTAGACAGCAGATAGGTAAACAGCCGTCAGTCTCTTTTGCTCTGTGTTCTTCAGCCTATCGCAGGAGCGATATCTCACGGGTGGTATCTGCACAGGATAGTAAATATTTTAGGCTTTGTGGGCAAGTCCACTCACCCCCCCTTCTTCCTTACTCCTCAAGCTACATGATTTAGCCTGGCTTATGCATCCAGTGTTCCTGCCTAGTCTGGCGACCCCTGCCTGTGCCACAACCAACTTTAGTCCTCCTCCTCCAAGACTATACCTACTGCTTCTAACTCTCAGGCCACTCCCAAGCCACACCCAAACTCTCTGCCCAGTCAGATGTACCACCACAGTCTAGGCTTGTACCAGGATGCACATCCACACATCAGCCCAGTCCTCTCAGTCCACCCGACTTCATCCCACCTACACCATTACCAGCCTCACGGTCCAACGTGCTTTCACATCCTCTCTTCCACCTCAACTGACTCTTTCCATATCAGACATACGACAGAGGAAACCCGTATGCCCATATCTCGTCACAAAAGTACAAACAATATGAAAGACCAAGTCATACACCCTCTCCCCAGCCCACCAGTCCCTTGGAAATTTTCGCCAATGAGAATTACCTAGATCAAGCCAAGGACACAGACTTTCAAAGAACAATCATAAACTTCAACAAAGAACTCAAGGACTTTTAAGAAGACACAAAAGAAACGTTTCAATGAAATGAAAGGGAAAGAACTTGGGGAGAGTGAATGTCTGAGTGGTGGTCAAGGATACACAGATCAGGCTGATGGACAGGCAGACAATCCTGGATTTGAAAATAGAATTCAGTAGGGATAGAAACAGTGAAGAGGACTCAAGCTGAAATCAGGAATTAAAAAACAAAACAAAACAAAACAAAAACAGCAACAATAAAAAAAAACCAACCCAATATTCAACTAGGAAGTTCAAAAGGAAGTATTACAAGTAGAACAAATTAAAGGAGGATTGATATCAGGACTCAAAGATAAAGTAGAGGATCAATAAAAATTAAACAAGGAATATATAAAAAAATTAAATGACAGGAAAGGAACACACAGGAAATGCAGGACACCATGAAAAGGCTAAGACTTCAAAATATGGGCAGGGCTGAGGAAGAAGATCCTATGTCAACGGCGGAGGCCAGATCTCTACCAAGATCATAGACAAAAACTTCCCCAAGGTAAGCAAATACACACCATGCAGGTACAAGAACCACACACACAACACAACAGACAGACAGAACCGAAAAAGGAAATCCCCAGTGTATCATAGCTAAAACGTTAAGTATACAGATCAAAGGAAAGAGGTCGAAAGCTACAAGAGAAAAAAGCACAAGTTACGTATAAAGGCAAACACATCAGACTAACAACAGTCGAAACACTGAAAGCAATGCATCCCAGGTCTTACACAGCCATGAAGGCCAATCTAGACTAATATGCCCATCAGCACTATCCCAGGTCTTACACAGCCATGAAGGCCAATCTAGACTAATATGCCCATCAGCACTATCCCAGGTCTTACACAGCCATGAAGGCCAATCTAGACTAATATGCCCATCAGCACTATCCCAGGTCTTACACAGCCATGAAGGCCAATCTAGACCAATATGCCCATCAGCACTATCTTTTGTAGCTGAAGGAGAAAGAAGAACTCTCCACAAAACAAACAGTCTGAAAAATATAGTCAACAAACCAAATGTGGAGAAAACATAGGAAGTAGTATTCCAGGCTGAGGAGAGAAATAAACTTAACAGACACTGGAAAGAAATATGAAGCCATAAGTACTAAAACAAAATTACCACTGAGAACACCAACACCAAACAAAACAAAACAGCAACCAAAAAACGTCCCAACACACAATGATCACAATTCACAGAAACATTTCAATAGTAACTTTAATGGCCTCAGTTCTACAATCAAAAGACACAAACTGACTGAATGGATCAAGATTCAAAAAAAAAAATCACATCCATTTTCTACAAGAAATATGTTCTACAAGAAATACGTCTTCCTGCGTTCTGCCTCTCTGCCATGGGTATCCAGACACCACCAGCACATAGGCCTGGAGAAGACAGAGCAAAGTCCGGAAAGGGAGTCTGTAGCCTGTTTCCCTTCAGGGCATCAGATGAACACTGCGGTTACCTGTCTCTTGGTACCCAGGCACTGCACCCACATATCCCCCTCAGATCATCTGTATATCAGGCAGGAAGGGAAAAGCTGAGTCCGAGCCAAGCAGGGTCTAGTCCAATTGCGAGTGAGTGCCAAGTACCAGGAAAATCCTTTCTCCAGAAATTTTTAGGGGAAGGCCTTCCTTGTGTCGATCTTAATGAAGCACCTCTCTGAGACAGCCCTTGCTTGTTCATATTGCTTTATTGGGGGTGGATCTGAATGCATACATTATATTTGAGGTGACCCAGGGATTCTATAGCTTTTGGGGAAGGGTGTGAGAATACCCAGGAAGGGAAGGTCGTGGGCTGAAGGCTCAAGGCTATCTAGATGCCTCATTAGCATGGAGACCTGCAGGTGCAGTGCTTCCTGACTGAGTACTTGTGGTCCTCTCATTGGTGGCCTTAGAGTAGTAGGTATTGGAGGCTGAGAGGGGACAGTTCCTGCCATCTCAGATCTCACCCCACCAGTTCTTATGCCTGCCTGGTAGCAGGGTCCTACATGCCCTACAGAAATATGTGTCAGCTTTAAAGCTAGGCCACCTTAGATAAAAAGATGGATGCAAGCAGTCTAATCAAATGGGACCAGGAAAGAAGCAGCTGACAATGTAGACTTCAAACCAAAACTGTTCAGTAGAGATAAAGAGGGACACGTCATTCTGATCAAGGGAGCAGTGAACCAAGAAGACATTACTGTCCTTAACACATATATGTATTCTATGTGTAGTCTGGTGCACCCAATCTCATAAAAAATACTACTGGATACAAAGATACAGACTGACATTAACCCATCAACGGCAGCGATTTCAATGCTCCACTTTCTGCAATAGATAAGTCATCCAGACCAAAGGCAGAAAAACATCAGAATCCGCTGAGATCCATTCTACCCAGCAGACGTGGGAGCTTTTCTAAACTAGATCACATCCTGGCACACAAAACAAATCTTTGCAAATTCAAAAATGATTGAATTAACTCGGTGTTATCCGAATGCAGTGCGATAACACCTAAAATTGACAGGAAAACAAACTTCTCTAGTAAATACACAAACTCATGAAGATTAAACAACCTGTTATAATGATGAATAGATCAAAGAAGAAATAGAGAAAGGAATAAAAACCTCCTGAACTAAACGAAAACGAGAACACAACCCACCAGGACCTCTAGGAAGCATGAAAACCATCCTGGGAGGGAAATTTATAGCTCTAAATGCTCACATGAAAGAGTCAGAGAGAACACAAATAAATGACTTAATGATGAAACCCAAAACTTTGGAAAAAGGAGAACAAACCAAACCCAAATCCACTTGAGATCGAGAAATAATAAAAGCCAGAGCAGACGTTAATGGTACAGAAACAGAAAAAAAAAGAAAACTTCGAAGGATCAATGGATCTCTGAGCGGGGTTCTTGGAGAAGATAAACGAGATTGACAGACTCTTGGCCCAATTCCAAAAGAAAAAAAAAGAGAGGATACAAGTGAACAGAATTAGAAGTGAACAGGAAAACATTACAACAGACACCAAATTCAGAACGTTATAAGGGAACACACTTAGAACTCGTATCCCATTAAATTTGAAAACCTAAGAGAAATAAACGAATTTCTAGATTCAGACAAACCACCAAAATTAAACAAGAAGAATCCAGCAACCTAAATAGACCCATAACAACGAGACTGAAATAATTATGGAAAGCCTTCCATCTCAAAAAGTATCCAGGGCCAGATTCAACTATAACAGTCCCCGTTATGTTACCTCTTCCTTCTCCTGTATCTGTCTCACTCCCACAGTGGGATCACTCCCACAGTGGGATCACCCACACATTTCCCAACTCACCCTTCAGACCACTGGTACCCTGCTGATCCCTTCTCTGTTGCTCCCTTACACCAGCAATGGTCCATTACTGCTTTCCTGGCTTCTTCAGTTACTCCAAGCTACGAACTCAGGTCTGAAGATTTGGAAGTAGGAACTTCAGATGAGAAAGAACATGCGACATTTATTTTCTGGGTCAGGGTTCCTCGCCCCATATGATCTTTCTGGTTCAATCCATTTATCTGCAAGTTTCGTGATTTCATTTTTCTTTATAGGGGAATGGTGTTTCATGGCATATATGTATCACATTTTCATTATCCGGTCTTCAGGTGAAGGAAAGTTTGTTTCTGATTCTCAACTACTGTGATTGTAGCAAAAATTATCACGGCTGGGCAAGTATCTGGATAGTAGGATGTTGAATTCTTCGGGCATGTGTCAAGGAGAGATACACTGGGTCATACAGTAGGTTTACTCTTATTTTGGGGAAATTCTCCACACTGATTTCCATGGTGACTGCACAAGTGCAATCCCACAGACAGTGAGTAAGGGTTCCCCTCCACCACGTGTTTTCATTGTTTGGTTGATCTTTGACATTCTGAACGAAGTAAAATGACATCACAGGTTGTTTTTTTGTTTTTGTTTTTGTTTTTTTTTCTTTTTCTTTTTCTTTTTTGTTTTTTGGTTTTTCAAGACAGGGTTTCTCTGTGTGACCCTGGCTGTCCTGGAACTAACTCTGTAGACCAGGCTGGCCTCGAACTCAGAAATCTGCCTGCCTCTGCCTCCCAAGTGCTGGGATTAAAGGCGTGAGCCACCACTGCCTGGCTCTGCAGGTTGTTTTGATTAGCATTTCCCTAATTTCTTGGAAGGATGAACACTTTTTGAGATAATTCTAAGCCATTTGTTTTCTTGTTTTGAGAACTGCCTGTTCATGTCCCAAACCAGTGTTTTTTTTTCCAAATGAGTCATTTGTTTCTTTGATTCTTTTTCTTCCTGTGTGCTACTTCTTTGCCCAGCACTGTGCCTTTAGCTGCACACAAGCTATCTAGTTTTGTGAAGTCCCATGTGTCAGGTTTTGGCCTTAATTCTTGAGCGAATATAGTCTTGTTCAGGACTACGCTGAGATCACACAGGGTTCCCCTTATTTTGTCTTCTGTCAATTTCAGTGTTCCCAGTTTCACATTTAGGTCTTTGATCCATTTAAAGTCAGTCTTTGTGAAAGGTAGGGGATGTGGGTCTCATGGCACATTTTGCATGTGGATATCCAGTTTCCCCTGGCACCCTTAGCTGAAGATGCTTTATTTTCCCCACTGCACTTTCAGCATCTTTGTTAAATAGTATTTAACTATTTAACATGTACCATGTTTGTGCCTTCAGTTTTGTTCCATTGGTTTACATGTCTCTGTTGGTCCACAGTACCACGTTGTTTTTATTAGGATGGTTCTGTAGTATAGCTTAAGATCTGGAATGGCTCTCCCTGCCTCCATCGTTGCCTTGTTCAGTTCTCTTTTAGCTATTGTGGATTTTTTTTCTGGTTTCATGTTGAATTTTAGGATAGTTTTTTTTTCCTATTTCTGCAATGAATGAGAGTGGCCTTGGATTCTATACGTTGGACGATGAGATCAGGGTGACAGGGATGAAGGATGAAATGTGGCTGTGTCTCCTCTCTGACAAAGGTATTTTGCATATGGGATTAAGTTATGGGGGTCGAAATTGCCAGTGTATGCTGGGTTATCCAGTGGGCCCAGTTGCCGTGACCCCAATCTCTGACCAGCAGAGACTGGAAATAACTGCACTTACGCCAAGGTAGGTTCTTCAACAGCAATCTCGATCTTTTACTCAGGGCAGTAACAGCGCACGCTCTCTCAGCAATCTCCTGCAGTGAACTCCTCCCTTTACTCAGACCGTTCCATATATCACAGCCCTCTTACATCATCTCATTCCATTCATTGCTCTCCAATCAGCATCACCCCGCCCCTAGCACGAATTGCATGCGCAGACAGGACAACAGATCATTGGCTAACACTATGGTAAGGCTATATGACGTTTCAGATCATGCGGTAGGCTCGGATGACTCAGCTTGCCATTCTCAGAAGTTTTAGTAAACAGGATGGGGTTACAAGGCTTGGCACTAAGCTGGGCGCCATCTTAGCTCAGTGGTTACGCCCGCTTCCCACACCCAGTGTTGGCACAAGGGAGGGAGACAGGCAGGTCTATGTCAAAAGATGTGATGACAGTCTAGAGGGTAGGATGCCATGAGGGAAAGCCACATGCCAAAGGCAGCCGTGGAAGCTGGAGAAGACAGGAAATGACGACAGGGGAATGCTTCTCTTTTCAAGACAGGAAATGGTCCTCTCTGTTCAAGACAGGGAGAAGGGTTCTCTGTTCATGTCTCAACAAGGACTGGCAGAGGCACCTTGCCACCTTGAATGTAGCTGAGCCAGACCTACTTTTAGACTTCTGACTCCCAGAACTGTGGTATCAAACAGTGGTGTGGCTTTGAAGCAAGTAGGATAGTAATTTATTTGAAGATCGGTGGGAAGAGATATGGATGAGAATTTCAGGGGGATACGGGGCAAACAGAAGACAGTAGTGTTTGTCCCGGTTACCCAAGCATGAAATATGAACAATCTAGTTATGCTTCAGCCTGGTGGAGCCCAGGTCTGCTGGAATCAGAATAGATCAGGAGCTGTCACCACAATCTTACTTCTAGGGACTGGCTGAGGTGACAGCTAATGCAGGGCTGTATTTGGGCGGTCACGGTGTAAGCACATCAGGGAAGACGTAAGGCCTGATATGGTTGTGTCCTTTGGGACGTTGCTCATAGAGATTCATATACTACCTCATTCAAACCTTTCAGTAATTTGTGGAGGACTGAGTTGGTGCCTTCTGCCTGTTGTGAAGGTTAGATGTTGTCAGGTACATTCCCTCTGGGGAGATCTGTTCGAGGAGAGGGTTGTGGGTGGTTGTGCAGAAAATGAAAATAGGAGATTTGCAGGGTCATCTGGGATAGTGATGAAGAGAGCAAGGGTATGGAGCCTGGGTGCTGGGCATCTAGCTGGGGCCATGGACATGGATGGACATAATCAGCAGAGCCTCTATGCGTGTTTGGAAATCCATAAGACTTCGCATGTTCCTACCTGGTGGTCCTGAAGGCTCTAGTGGAGGGGTGGAGGTGCCAGCAGCAAAATGAATCTCCATCTGCTGAGCCATGAGAGCAGAGAGAGAAGGATCAGAGGGATGGCAGCCTGCTGCTTCTCAGGTGTCCCGGTCCACTTGTGGAAGGGGTGGTGTTGTTGAATCTGTGCTTCCTCCTAAGCAGACCGTGCTGAGCTCAGTAGAAACCCCGAAACCCATCCCGTCCCTCATCAAGTGTATCCAAGTGGATAATGCAGTACTGTTGCTCTGAGATAAACAGGAGCAGGTGGTACAGGTTTCTCAGAGCATTGTTTTTTTTATATTATTATTATTCTAAGAGTTCTCACCTAATGTAATAGCAGGAACATGCAGGCTTCTACCTCTACATGCAGGTGGTAGAGCAAGGTCATGCTAGGTCTTTACATCATGCAGACCCTGAAGGCACGTTAGCCACTCCTTCTTGGCCCTCAATGAGTGACATATTTACAGAGTATCCCAGCTGAGAATCAGAAGGCCAGGCATCGGGTTAGGGAGCTGCCATCTGAAGTTGGAACCCAAGCATAGAGGAAGAGCCTTGGGTGGAGGATGAACCTCTGGCAGAGATGATTCTAGAAGATGTGAAAGATAGTATCTATGGCATACCCAGGTGGCTTTCCTGGAAGACTCTGCCAGAAAGGCCTGGAGAAAACATCTTTCCACAACTCTGGGTCAGAACCCTTCTGACATTTTTCTGGGGATGAAAACATTGGCTGAAGACATGAGATAGGAAGTATTTTCTTTATCTTCCTGTGCTTTGGGAATTTGGAGGAGGAGTTAATGGGTGTGTAGCAGAGGCACTGGTGTGCAATGGGCTGTCCCGTCTGTGCCCAGCTTTGTGTTGGCCTTGTTTGAGAGAACTAAGCTGTAGAAGGAGGAGGGAGGTCAGGAGATAAGAGGAAGACAGGAGGACAAGGCATCTGTCTGCTCCAGCTCTAAACTGACTGGAATGTTTGGCTGGAGCAGCAGATCTGGAAAACAGATGTCTCCCTGTATCCATGGAGATACTATCCAAGGTCCTCAAAGGATGCAGACCCTGATATATACCATGACTGTACACACACACACACACACACACACACACACACACACACACACACACACACGTACATTAAGGCTTAACCTACAAATTAGCCATAGAGATTAACAACCTCTAAGGTAGCTAAAAATATCCTTCAATTTGTGATGCTCCTGCCTCAGCTTCAAATATCTGTAATTACAGACCTGTGCCACCAGTCCTGACTAAATAGTCATAAGTAATATTAATAAAATAACAAACTAGGGTAACTCTGAAATGAATGGAATGTTGTATGAATGTGCTCTCTGCCTGGTACTATCTTGGAGGATGCTCCCTTCTGTTGACTGAGGGTCAGGAAACCATGACACATCAAGATTCTGGTAAAGGGTATGTGTGGGTGACCAGGCAGGGATGAAAGCTTGAGGCCCAGGTGATATGCCTCTGCACAGTATGAAAGTGTGGCATATAAATTCTAAATTATGGCTGATCATGGATGCCACAGTAGAACTCTGGAGTCCTTCATAGAATGAAAATATTATTAGCACAATTTAATATTTTGTTGTGTGAGCGTTTCCTTTCTTAACTTTTTTATTGAAAAAAATGCCATTCAGGTATAGTGAGTGCAAAAGGGAGCCCCGACCTCCGGCACCCCGTCTCTTCCCTTGCTGGGAACTTCCCTGCACTTCCCAGCCTAGGTGACCCCCCAGGGCATTGAGAAGACAGAGTAGGACCCTGACAGCATCTCAGGAGAGAGTCAAGTGATCCTGAGCGACACAATGAGGAGCCAAAGCACTCCCCTCTGAGACGTCTTTCAGTAGGAAGAGAGGATTTCCTCAAGACTAATGTGAATATGTTCCCATACCCAGTCTCTTAGAATTGTGTTAGCTATAAGCCACCAACACTCTGTCACGGGCTGAGAGGGTTTTAAAGAGCCCCAAGCCTTAACTGAGGAGCTGTGGATGGTTAATGGCTTCTGGGGGCGGGAGAGTCAGTTTTCTTTAAGGATGTGGCTCCTGGTAAGTTGAACCCACACCAGGACTATATAGGCAGTAGAAATTGGGTTCAATAGGTTATTAAAAAATAAAAACGAACATGTATTTGGGGGTAGGTAGGTGGGGTGGGTTTGGGAAGAGTTAGGGAGGGGAGTTGGTGACTATGACCAAGTTTTTAAAAAGTGAGTTAGAAGACACTGTGTCCACGTGTATCTTTTCACTGACCCATGAGTTAGAAGACACTCTTTCCATGTGTATCTTTTCACTGCCCCATGACATGGGGTCGGCCAGCTCACTCTTCGTTAGTGTTTTCCTCTCCTACAGTTCTGAAAGTTGTCCCGGGCTCTCTATGGGAGTCTGTAGTGGCCAGTGCGTTGTTTCTCCTTGTTACCATACTGCCCTTGGAAATGCATCCTGAAAGGCATTTAGATCATTGGAGCTCCTCCGAGGTTTCTAGGTCAAGGGTGGTTTATGATGTAGATTGAAACATTGTTCAGACCACATCAGCACGTCCCTAGAGTCTGCAGTCTAGCAGCCACAGCAGCCACAGTGGGGAAAGAACAACCCCACCCTGGCCTCTTCCTTGCTCACGTCCTGGGAGGTGTCTTGCTTAGGTCTTAAGCAGGGTTTTCTGGCCAGTTACTGTGGGTTTTCTCTTCTTCCTGAGAAGTTTCACTACCTGGTTAAATCTGTTTGTCTTTCTTACTAATAGAAACTCCATAAATATATAGGTTTTGTATGCTATTGTACTAGAATATCTGTCATCTCAGTATTTGTCAGAGGAAGTGGCAAAGAGAGTGGGTTGTATGTGAGGTCCTTTCTCCCTTTCTCTATCCCTTGCCCCCTCCTTCCCCTCCCTCCCCCTCCTTGACATCTCTCCCTCATTCTCTTTTCTTTCTTTTCCTCCTTTTTTCTCCCTTTCTCCCCTCCTCCCTCCTTTCCCCTTACCCCCTTTCCCCATCTCTCTCTCTTTTTCTCTCTGTCCTCTTCCTCCCTTCTCTCTCCTCCCTCTTTCCTTCTCTTCCTACCTTTCAGTTTACTGGGCTATCTGCTTCTTCACTCCCCTGCCCCCACCCTCCCAGTTTAAAACTGGCATTTTGTTCTGTCTGTAGTTTTGCTAAGGAGGACTTGGAAAGGCTCTCTGGGTGTTTTGCCTAATGTCTCTTGCGATTATGTCTCTGTCAGCTGGGACTGTGATCACCTGAAGTCTCTGGGGTGAATTGCCTGATGCTTTCCTTATTCAAGTGACAGGCAGCTGGGCTGGGTCTCTCTAGGAGAGCCAGGAGTACCAGGCAGAAGGGGAAAGCCTCTTCCAGCCCAGTCTCGGAAGTGCCATGGTGTCATTTCCTCCATTGGCTGAAGCTGCCCACACCTGAGGGGAAGGGGCACGTGCCCTCCTCACTCCTGGCCTGTGGAGGCAGGCCACAGCTAGAGAAGCATCTGGTGGGCCACATCACCATGGCCATCAACAGATAACATAGTTGGCCACACATGGTGATTATTACATTCTTTTTACATTACTAACTTAAAAATATTTTACGTTGTATGTATGGGGGCTTTCCCTACATGCATGCCCTTGCACTGCTTCTGTGCCTGGTACACACAGGCCAGAAAGAGGTGGTAGATCTTGAACTGGAGTTACAGACGGATGTGAGCTGCAGTGTGGATTTTGGGAATTGAACTTGGGTCCTCTGGAAGAACAGCCAGTGCTTTCAGATACTGAGCCATCTCTCTAACCCCTAGACTGCTAATTTACTTGCCACAAAACAGTTTCCCAGATCGTCCTGATATTTTAATTAGCTTGTAGTAAATTTATGAGGTAACCTAGGGGAGAATTAATAGCTTCTTAGGTCTGAATTTTTCTCTGGGAGAATATTATTATTTTTCATTTAATTTCACATTTGGTTCCTTTCCATTTCTGTAATGAAATATATAACGATGGATGGTCCATATGAAAAAAGGTTTATTTAGCACTCACAGTTTTGAAGGTGGAAGGTCCAAATGCTGTGTTGGTCATTCTGGTGTGGTTCCCCTGGCTGCCTCACATCATGGTGGATAGTACTATGGAGCTGTGAGAGGAGATCATGTGACAAAACAGGAATTCCAGGGGTGGGGGCTGGGGAGTGTGGGTAGGGAGTAAGGAGGCAGGGGATGTAGCTGGCCAGTCTGGGTCTATTGTAATAATTCCCTCATGACAACTGATCGGAGATCCCTGAGACCTCCTAATGACAGCCTGAGGCTTTACCAGCTGTCTGTCCCTTGGCCTCCTACCTTGGCCACCCTGGGACCTAACTGTATTAGTTAATTTTCTCCATGCTGTGACAAAACGAAGGACAAAAGCACCTAAAGGAAGGAAGGAGGAAAGGAAGGAAGGAAGGAAGGAAGGAAGGAAGGAAGGAAGGAAGGGTAGGTAGGTTGGTTTATTACAACTCACAGCTTAAGAAGGGACACACCCCGTCAAGGTAGAGAAGGCACAGCAGGGGTTTGAGGCACGCTTGTCACCTGAGGTCTGGAGTCAAGAAGTAGGCAGCAGACGGGAAGTGGAAAGAGCATGAGATCTCAGGGCCAGTTTCCAGGAACCCACTTCCTCCAGCCAGGCTCTGCCTTCTAAAGGTTCTATAGCTTTCCAAACAGCATCACCAACGGGGGGACCATGTTTTTAAACGGGTGAGAATGTGGTAATTTTACCTCAAGCCACAGCACCGAGCTTCTGAAACATGACCCTTGGAGGATATATCATCCTATCTACATTAGGATATTATTATAATTATCATATTGTCCAGTTCTTATAGTTTTGCTCACATATGACAAGTTCTTTTCAGGTGTTACTAGTGGTGGGATTTTTAAAATTTTAATTCTCTCCCAGTGGGTTTTCTAACTAGTTTTGCTTGCTTATAGGAGGAAGATAACTTTCACATTTTTTAGTCAATTTCATGAAGACTCTTAATTATTCTAGTAGCTAATTATTTTACTCTTCTGTGATTTTTAAGAATGTAATTTGTCATTTACCAGGGATAATACTAATGACCTTTTATCTCCATTTATTATTATTACAGATATTTTGGGTTGTTCCATTGTCCCACAAACCATCTACTTTATCTTGTTTTTATTATCCATATCTCCATTGTGAGTATATGTAGTGTATGTCCTTTGGTATTTTGATGGATTAGACTCTGCCTATAGTTATATGTGTGTATGTGGGGGGGCATGCACACATGTGCATTCATGTGAGATATGAGTGTCTGGCTACATATATGAAGGTCATAGAAAGACTCATAGGAGCAGGTCATTTGTTACCCAGAACTCATCCTGGGAATTGAACCTAGACTGCCAGGCTTTCGTAGTAAGCTCTGTTAACCTGCTGAGCTATCACACTGGCCATCATTGTTTTTCAATAAAAATGTGTTTGTATTCTGGTGGTCTTAAAAGTCTTCAACATTTTTCAGTTTTGCTTAAAAAGAATTAGCTATGACAAGACCAAGGAAGTAACAGTTATCAAGGAGTTTCAGCTCAATAAACATAGTTGTAGCATTTACATGAGACTATTATTTGCCTTGGTAGCTGTCCGACTTCAGCACGGCATGCCCATATAACCAACCTTCCTCTAAGCTCCTGGGAGAACTTCCCTAGTGACTTAAGTTATTTATAGTGCCGCTTAGCTGTGGGTAGAGTAGAGCAACGCTTGCTGAGTGACTTCTCCTCAGCTGTCTCTGTGAGGGCTTGTTCATTAGTTCTCAAGTTGTCTGTCCATCTGCTTGCCTTTAATTTGCTTTTTCAAGTGTTAGGGGAGAGTGGGGAACAATGATTTTTAATTTGCTCTGATCGACTCGTTCTGTGACGGCTGGCTTTCCCTTCTCTGAAGGAGCTTGTGAGTAGGAAGGAAGTAATGATGTATGTCCTTCCTGTGTCTGCTTCCGTTTCCCCCTTTTCATTCTTAGAGTTGATTCTACCCCAGCTCCACACGGTGATCCTGGGGAACCAGTTACTATACCCAGGTTCAGTGGATTTCAAGACCCAGAGGAAGTTTATGGAACAGACGCCACTGTCTTCCATAGTATGAAGATTTAGGATAAGCACTTGATCACAATTAGGAGATAGCCTGAGTTGGCTTGTGTGGACCACCAGGTTAGAGGCAGAACAGTAGGTGTAGAACAATTATGACTCTAGTGACTCTGAGCTCCTGGTCCAGCACTGCCCTGACAACATATCCAACCTTGTCAAGCTGAGAGCCAATGGGTTCCCTTTATTGTATCCGTCAAGCACGGTCCACTGTTATATGCATGCAAGTGAGTTCAGAGATAAAGATAGAGGTGCCTGATTATGGACTTCCTGTAATGAAAACTACAACTCATTTTTATCTGCTTCAGAACATAATTGTTTTCCTCCCAACAAACAGAAGCATAACAGATAGAATTGGGATCCCCTCTCATAGCACGGAGTTTCATTATCTTCTCCTCTTTAATAACTTCCTTCAGTTGGTATGGCTGGTCTGGATTTTATTGGGTTTGAATGCATGATGCAGTCTTTCAATACACAGTTTAATTTAAATTAACATAGTTCTTTTTAAAATGGCGCTAGAACACACACACACACACACACACACACACACACACACACACACACACACACACGGCAGCGTCTGTCAAGCACACTGTTCACACTGGCTATGTCACCATTTCCCGGGGCCTTTCATCTTGTGGAACTAAAACTCCACTCCCATCAAACATTCCCTATTTCCCTCTCCTCTCAGGCCCTCACAGCTACTGGTGGAGTTCCTATTTCTGTGAGCTTGGATTTGTATGGAGCCTATGTCAATGGAGCCCCACAGTCTGCGCTTTGTTGGAATGGCTTACTCAGCTCAATGTTCTTGGGGCTCCTCCAGGTGACTGCAGGGTTCAGAGTTCCCTTCTTTCTTGAGGTTCAGTGAGGTTGCAATGCTGGTGGCCCCCAGGCTGTACCCGCTCATAGGTTGTCATGTAGGCTGCTGCTGTGTGCACTGGTATGCAGATGTCTCTTTGAGATACTGATTTCGGCTCTTTTGAGTATATAACAAGAAAGGACCTTTGGTTCTTCTGCTAATTTTATTTGTTTGTTTGTCTCTGGGAGCTGTGGCTGGTCTGAAACTTGCTATGTAGACCAGGCTGGTCTTGAACTCACAGAGCTCTACCTTGTCTTTGCCTTTTAACTGGTGTGATTAAACACGTGCTCCTATACTGGACTTGGTGATTTTATTTTAATATTTTGAGGAATATGCACACTGTTTCCCGTAGTGGCCATAGCATTTCACATTGCAGGAGTGCTACCTAGCAATGTGAGGTCTCCTCTGTCTTCTCACGTACACTTTTGTGCTCTACAGTCTCTTTCTCTCTGTATGTATGTACATGTGTATGTGTGCACATCAGTCTCTTTCATACCCATGGCTTCTTACCCATACCATTAAGCTGCATCCCCAGCCTGTTACTGTGGATTTGCTTCATCTTTCCCACGTTAGGGATGCTGGATCCCTCTTCTTACACCTGGTGAGATTAGACCTTCTTCTTTCAAGAATGTGTGCTCAGGTTGATTGCCCACTTTACAAAATGGATCGATATGTGATTGGGAAGTACCTTTGAAAGCAGCTTCACAGGTTACCATTTGAGTGCCTGGGGTCTGTTTCTTGTCAGGACTCCCATTGTGCCTATATTGGTTTTTCTTTACCTGTCTTTATCATTTTCTCACAAATGTTCTATCTTGTTCAGCATTGTATTGGTGTGTGTGTGTGTGTACACACACTTGTGAGTGGGTAAGCTTGCATATATGTTGACTTCAGGTATCTTCCTCCATCACTCTACCTTTTGTGGGACAGTCGCTCACTGAGCTTGGATCTTTGCATTTTAGCAAGGCTGACTGACCACTGTGGACTGACCACTGTGTCTCTAAGAGCCACCTGCTTCTACCCACTCATCTCCTGTGGCTACAGGCTTCCCAGCCACATCTGGCTCCTGTGTAGGTGTTCCGGATCTAAACACAGGCCTTTATTCTTATGTAACAAGTGCCTTCCTCACAGATCCAGCTTCCCATGGCCTCCGCACTGTTTGTATCACTAAAACCACCATCTGTTCCGTGTCCTAACGTCATCATCTCTTTGTAGCTAGAATATATTTCCAGTTCCATTCATTTCCAGCAATCAGTTCTCAGCAATGAGAACTTCACATGTGTGTATCTGTGTCCAATTTTTCTGTTAGTTTCATAAAGTGGTGATTACTTTGTACGTGGGTTTTTTTGAGATTCACTTAATTAATTAATTAATTAATTTTTTATGTGTATTGGTGTTTTACCTTCATGTCTGTGTTGTGTGAGGCTGTCAGATTCCCCTGGAACTGGAGTTACAGACAGTTGTGAGCGTCACTGTGAGTGCTGGGAATTAAACCCAGGTCCTTTGGAAGAGGAGCCAGTGCTCTTAAACCGCTGAGCCATCTTTCTGGCCCCAATCAGACTCTTTCTCAACCCTTCTCTAGCATTCCCTCTGTTACTTTCCTCTGTTACTCCTGCCCATCCCCAGTTGGCTTTCATTTGTAGTTGTTTGTTTTCCAGATTCCCGTTGGTGACTCTGAGCATCTTCTGATCCTTTCTATCATTCTCCTGCTGCCTTCCACCTTGTGTGGCTTTGACCTTAGACACCTTGTGTGGCTTTGAACTTAGACACCTTGTGTGGCTTTGACCTTAGAGAAGTTGCTTCTTTTACTTTACCTCTTAAATGCCGTGGGGTAGGGCTTTTCTTCGTGTATTATAATAGTCAGTTTGGGTACCATTTCAGACATTTTATTTCGAATTTCTAGTATCAAGTCATCTCACAGTGTGTCATAACTGATGTCTACGTTTGTTGAGACAGCATGGTTCTGTGCGAAAGGCGACAACGGCCTCATCGGGTTGTGATTCTTGTGAAATGCTAATGTCTGGTAGTGAAGCAGAAATATCATGGATTTCAGGTTCTTGATTGAGCATACTATTTCTCCTCTGGTGAGCCTGGTTGGCTATACAAGCCTTCAGCATCAACAATGCTCAGGCTCTATTTAGAATGGAGATTGTATTTACAGTGTCCACTTTTGGCTATCTGCAGAAAAAATTACAACTGTATCTGTATTCATGGTTTCTCTCTTTGTTTACAGTTACGCATGGTCAACCACAACCTGACATCACAAAGTAGAGAAATACAGGAATAAACAATTTGTATGTTTTATACCATTCTGACTGGTGTGATCTCCTACTGAATTGTTCCTTTGTACAGGGTATCCACATGGTCTGTGCCATCCACCCTAGTCACCTGGTAGCTGCCTTGCTTAGCCCATGGACTCTGATGGTACTATAGTGCCTTGTTCCAGCACCTTCCACAAAGTAACCCAGCACTGAATCATAATTACCTACACCATTAATTTCCTCTCATCACATATACATTGTATCTTCTAATATCAGCACAAGAAGGTGTGGTGCAAAGAAAGAAGAATGAGGGAGAGACCATGTGCATACAATTTTTATTATAGGATATTATAATTGTTCCATTTTGTTATTAATTTTGCTGTTGATCTATTAATATGTCTGGTTTATAAATTAAATTAAATTGCAGATGTATGTATTTATGAAAAGCAGTATGATTGGTTAGGTCAGTACGTAGTTTGCTGTGAAAGGTACTTTGAAGTATCCGTTCAGGATCAGGGAATGTGTTGTCTGATGATAAGGAAGGACTTCTACACTGTGAGGTCATCAGAAGAGTTTGTGGTATATTAATAATAGAAAGTAGCAGACAAGGTGGCCATCAGCAACTGTTTTGTGACAAAAGTCTCTTGGCTCATGGCTGGAACAGTGTACTGTACTGTGATTCACCCTTATATGAAGGTTGCTCTTCTAGGAAGTATTTTAGAAAAGAAAATACCATGGTAAATGTTTCTTTTATGAAAACTCCAGCCAATAGAAGTGACATTCACCCCCATATTTCCCACTCTCTTTAATGACACACTCTTTTTGAAAAAATAAATAAATAAAAACTTTAAAGACAGGGTCTCACTATGCAGTCTTACTATCCTGGAACTCACTCTGTAGACCAGGCTGGCCTCCAACTCACCGAGATCCACCTGCCTCTGCCTCCCACATGCTGGGATTAAAGGTGTGACTACCAAACCCAGAAAATGCCCTGTTGCTTGAGTGCTAAGCTTTCTTTTCTTTCACAGAATTCCCTTGTGTTCCTGATAGCACTTGAGATACTGCTGGTAATCTGCGCACATGATCTTGACCTTGCCTGCCTTTTCAAAGCATATTAAAACTCACCAGATGTCCTGCCTTTCCTCTTTGGCTAATCTGAGAATTTCACCTTATCCTTAATTGCATTCTGTGTCTGTGGAAATTAAACAGCTGTTCAGGAAAGCCAGCTGGAACTTAGCATTGGAAAATGTTCGGTGATGGTCCTTACTGTGGATGAGTTGGTCTCATCAACCTATCCTGATGTAAATGTGTTACGATCTTCCCCAAAGACCTGGCAGCTGATGCTTTTTAAACTTCAGAACTTAGCCACGTGAAAGGCAGCCTTCTGCCCACCCAGTAATGCCTAGTCTTAGTGCGTATCTCCGCGTAAGCTTGTTGACGGTGTTTAACGGGATAGTCAGATGTTTCAGTTGAAGTCCAGCTTCCACTCCATGCATCGATGGTGCAGCCAGCCAGCCACCTCTCACCAGGACCCTGTTGCCCGGCTAAGCGGGTGCATGCACAGCTCTTTCTCAGTTTGCTCCTCTGCTTGGCAGGTAGCAGATTTCTCTTGAGACTGCTTGCACGAGGCACCTCAGCATCAGAATGTTAACACGTGAGGAGAGGCAGGGTGAGAGGGGAATGCAGAATGGATCCTGGTGTCGACATCCTGCTTGGAGGAAGATTTCTGTCATCGATCTGCTGACGGCAAAGCCAAAGATTGACTGCCCCTTTATGTAGCACCCAGAGCAGTCTCCCCCGCCCCCACCACTGTCGAGTGACTGTTTTAGCTTGTGTTAGTTGAATAACTATGAACTTCTTATATGGAAGAGTGTAATTGTGGTCCAGTGTGCATGTAACTCTGACCTCACTATTTTTAAGTGTGTGCTTCAGTTCACATTGTTGTTTAGCCGTCATCACAGCCAACTCACCACTAGGATAATTTTCATCTTGCAAATTTGAAACTCTATCCTCCCATCCCCCCTCCCTTGACAGCCTCTAGTAACTACCATCCTACAGCCTGCCTCTGCGGTGTGATTAGTGAATTATTTCCTGTCTAGTGCTGATTAGCCCAGAACAAGGACATGTCCTGAATTAGTATCTAGCTATCCAGTTAAGCATTAAAACCTGTGATTTCTTCTCTTCTCAGTAGTACACTGTTTTGTAAAATTATTACATTTTAAAGTCTTCTTTGGCAATATATGTAAATGTAGGAATAAAATTATTCACAATTACTATTTTTCAGCCCTAGGGATTGAACTCAAGGCCTTGCATGTATAAATGGACTACCACTGTACTAAAGTGAAATATTACTTATGGTTTTTTTTTTTGTGTGTGTGTGTTTGTTTGTTTTGAGACAAGGTCTCTCTATGTTAAATGAGACCCCAAGTGATTGGTCCTCTTGCCTCAGTTTTCTCAGAAACTGCCATAGAGGTGTGAGTCACCATATCTAGCTTCAAAATAACATTTTGAATAAAAGATTTGGTCAATATAAATTTATATAAAATAAAGAAAAAACAAAACTTAAATGTTATATATGCAGTTACGTTTAATAGAATGTGCTTTGTAAATAGGTCTAATTAAGCTCAGCCTCATTTGAAGAAACCGCAGTTGAAGAAAAAAAAATCTGAAAAGTAGCAAAAAATACAGAACAGGCCAAGGAGATGTCTGGGCAAGTCAGAGGGCCTTTGTGTGAGGACTGAGGATGGATTCTCAGTCCCCACCTTTAATGGTACCCTGTCACCATTAAAGCCCAGAGGCTGTGAGAGCCCACCTGGAATTCCTGCCTACAAGTAGTGGTGACAGGGAAGCCTGTCTGTGAAGTCTATAGGAGGTTTGGGTTTGGAGAGAGATCCTGCCCCAACATATATGGTAGAGAGCAAAAGAGAATGTTCACCCATGTGCCCACACATGTGTAAAAACACTACCCATACAGTTATTCACCAGTGTATTCATATCACCCGCACATGCAAACAAAGAGCTAGGACATGAACTTTGAGAGTATTTTAGTACAGAGCCAAAGCCTGTTGTATCAGTCATTTTCCATGTGATTTAAAGACATATCCATCTGCAAGAGATAGGGTGGCATTTTTCTGTTGTCTTTCTTTAGCCTGAGATGTACATGCAGTGTCTGAAGCCATAGTTTGAGTTTCCAAGACTTAAGCAAAGCATTCTTTCCCTGGTATGTAATTTTAGAGGAAAACTGTCCTTATCAGGTTCCTGACACCAAATGGTGTGTGTGAGCATGGAGGTAATAATGTGTGTCTGTGTGTGGTAGATCCCTGAGAGTAGGGCTCGGCATCTCTGTCCACAGTGGGAGGCCTGTGCCATTCACACGTGCTAATGGGCACAGTCACAACTCAGTAGCCTGCTCTGGACCTGGACCGTTGTGAGTCACATATAAACCGGTGAATATGGGCTATGACAACTAGCAAGAAATGAACTCACATGCTCATGTTCATAGTAGCACTGTTCACAATAGAATGGAAGCCAGCTATGCCCACCAACCAAGCAATAAATAAAACGGGCACATATGCTCTCAATAATCTATCACCCAGCCTTGAAAAGGAAAGATACTCCAACATTCTTTGAAGTAGATAATCCTTGAGGACTTGATGTTAAATGCAACAAACTAAACCCCAAAGGATCAAGCTTGTCTTATTACACTTACTGGTGGCTCCTTGACACAAGGTAGAGGCTGGTTGCCAGGGACTGAGGTTGTGGGTGTGTTTTTCTTTCACAGGGACGGGCATTCAGGTCAGGAAGATGTAGAGTGCTGGAGTGGATAGTAGTGGCTGCACGGTGGATGTACTTCGTGACTCTGAACTCTTCACTTAAAAGTGTGGCCACCCAACAAGAGGGAAAGCCAGACCTGTGCTAGAAACCTAGCCAGTTACCCATGGCTAGTGAACTCATGGCTCTTAGAGCAGGACCCAACCACCACTTTACTAAACCAGCATAAACCCTAGCTACTTTCTGAATATTCTTCCCTATACCCACAGATAATGCAGTCTTCATCCCTCATCGAGGAAACTCCTCTTTGCAACAGATGGAGACCATTACAGAAAATCACAAGCGATAAAATGCCAGGGATGTGGAGCCCAATCCCAGGAGAAATGGATACTGGGTAACTCCTGCCACTCGGGCTCAGGGAACATTCTAGAAGGAGGGACCAGAAGATTGTAAGATGCAGAGGAGTTTGCTGTGAGACTGTCTCCTAGAAATGTCAGAGCAACCATCCCTATGGATTCTCACCAACATGGCTGCGAAACATGACCTGAATAAGGACGATACCAATGAACATGTTAGCTACATGGAAAGGGGAAAGCTCACAAGGCCTCAGCTCTAGACACAGCACTATAGGCAAGCAAGGGATGCTGAGAATGGAGGAAATAGTCTTCCCCAGGGGATAGTACACCAGTCGCTTATCCACTACCAAGTGGATAGCGCTCCCGTTGGTTATCCAGTACAGAGAGGTCGGTCCTTGGCAGTTAGATACATGGGTCTGTGGGTCAGAGCATGTGCCACTCTTCCAGAGGACCTGAGTTCAGTTCCTAGCACCTACATCAGGTAGCTCCCATTAGCTCCAGGGGTGTCCAGTGCCTCTAGTCTCTGGCCTCCATGGGCACCTGTACTCACCTGCACACACCCATGTGTAGACACACGCATGTACATGTGAATTAATGGTTTTTTTTTAATCTTAAAAAAAGGATGCTCCCAGTAAATGTTTATTGCCTATGTTTTGCTATAGCTTTTAAAGACTGAGGAAAAAATATTAAAAACGTCACTGTTAACTTTTTAAGTAAGAAGGTCAGAACAGTATTTGGATGGATCAAAAATCTGGCAAGCTTACTCATTCAAGTGAAACCACAGGAACTGTCTCATTCAGAGACACAGCAAAGACAGACGCGGCATGTGCTGAAATGCCAGGGAGGAGAGCCACATATGCAATGCAGACATCTTCCCTATTACATTGGTTCTTGTGGTGCCAGGCACTGAACCTGCAGCCTTATGTGTGAGAGGCATGAATGCTCTGCCGCTGAGCTATATCCCGGCCCGATATGCGCATTTGGATGCTTTTGCATGTCAGTTTAAAAATGGATGTTTATTTGGTTCTCTTTTTGTGAAGAAAGACCTGCTTTACTTCCAGCCCGTGCTGGCATGCATTCCATTACGTCACCCCTGCAGCTCGAACCCTGTCCCCATCCTGCTGTTCCTGGACCAAGCGCCACTCCCTACCCCCCCCCCCCCCCCCATGGCTTGGCTGGTTCTCAGACTCCTGCTTAGGCTCTAGGCTCCCCTGTGGCCCTCTGGCAGGCCTGAAGATCTCTTATTTTTATGCCCAAATCAGTTGCCTATCCAGTCACTTCCCATTCGATACACTTTCCGTCTCTTCTTCCTGCTGCCTAGGATATCTTTATTCTTTTCTAATGCTGAACTCCAGGTCCCTGTAAAACCGTGATGTGTGTGTGTGTGTGTGTGTGTGTGTGTGTGTGTGTGTGTGTTGATACATAGTCTCATGTAGCCCAGGTTGGCCTCCAGCTAACTATGTCATGAAGGATGGCTTTGAACTTCTAATCCTCCAGTCTTTACCATCCAGGTTCTGGGATTGTGGGTGTGCACCACTACGCCAGGCAATTCATTACACCATTTTATGCCTTAGGTCTGATCACTGTTGACTTTCCAAGGAGTTGTTTCTGTTCTTCTTAGCAGAGGACCCTGTCCTGTCCTCATCCCAGCCTTTCTATTCTTCTCTCCTTGTGTTGTCTCCTGTTCAACACTTCTCACTACGTGAAAGCACATTTCTCTTGGTATCTGTTTTTCTCCTGGGACACAGGCTTCTTAGCGAGGGGATGGGTGGATGTGTTCACCTCATCTCCAGTCTTACAGTTGGCTTACGGCAGATGCTTAATGAAACTTATGGAATACAAGCCAGTGAACGCGCAGTGCTCTGGGCCAGTGTTCTTGGTCTCGACGTGGTGGTTGGTTCCTCTCAGCTTGCCATTCCTCTTGCTAAGCATTTCATCTCTGGATAGGAAGGATGTTCTCTGGTCAGTGCAGGCACCGTACAGGCCTGGTGGGTTATGATCATTAAGTCTGGAATGGTGCAGGTGACAAAGGACAGCACCAGCTATGTCATCTTGAGATGTCAACTGGGTTTTTTTTTTTATGTACTTTTTAATTTAACAAGATAACTTTCCTCATAGCCATGGACAGAGTCTGTTTCAGCCCCACGGTCTTTAGAATGTTGCCCAGGATAACTATTTCAAGCCACAGGATTAACTTGTCTGGTTTCCATTTATTTTTTATTTATATTTATTTATTATTAAATATTTTCTTTATTTACATTTCAAATGTTATTCTGAAAGAACCCTATATCCTCCCTGCACCCTACTCCCCTACCCACCCACTCACACTTCTTGGCCCTGGTGTTCCCCTGTACTGGGGCATATAAAGCTTGCAAGACCAAGGGGCCTCGCTTCCCAATGATGGCTGACTAGGCCATCTTCTGCTACATATACAGCTGGAGACATGAGCTCTGAGGGTTCTGGTTAGTTCATATTGTTGTTTCACCTATAGGGTTGCAGACCCCTTCAGCTCCTTGGGTACTTTCTCTAGCTTCCCCATTGGGGGCCCTGTGTTCCATCCTATAGCTGACTGTGAGCATCCACTTCTATCCAGGCACTGGCATAGCCTCACACGAGATAGCTATATCAGGGTCCTCTCAGCAAAATCTTGCTGGCATATGCAGTAGTGTCTGGGTTTGGTGGCTGATTATGGGATGGATCCCTGGGTGGGGTAGTCTCTGGATGGTCCATCCTTTCGTCTTAGCTCCAAACTTTGTATCTGTAACTCCTTCCGTGGGTGTTTTGTTCCCTATTCTAAGGAGGAATGCAGTATCCACACTTTGGTCTTCATTCTTCTTGTTTTTCTTGTGTTTTGCAAATTGTATCTTGGGTATTCTAAGTTTCTGGATGAATATCCACTTATCAGTGAGTGCATATCAAGTGACTTCTTTTGTGATTGGGTTATGTTACTCAGGATGATATTCTCCAGATCCATCCATTTGCCTAGGAATTTCATAAATTTATTGTTTTTAATAGCTGAGTAGTACTCCATTGTGTAAATGTACCACATTTTCTGTATCCATTCCTCTGTTGAGGGATATCTGGGTTCTTTCCAGCTTCTGGCTATTATAAATAGGGCTACTATGAACATAGTGGAGCATGTGTTCTTATTACTAGTTGGAACATGTTCTGTGTATATGCCCAGGAGAGGTATTGCTGGTAGTATTATGTCCAATTTTCTGAGGAACCACCAGACTGATTTTCAGTGTGGTTGTACCAGCTTGCAGTCCCACCAGCAATGGAGGAGTGTTCCTCTTTCTTCACATCTTCGTCAGCATCTGCCGTCACCTGAATTTTTGATCTTAGCCATTCTGACTGGAGTGAGGTAGAATCTCAAGGTTGTTTTGATTTTCATTTCCCTGATGATTAAGGACATTGAACATTTTTCAGGTGCTTCTCAGCCCTTCGGTATTCCTCGGTTGAGAATTCTTTGTTTAGTTCTGTACCCCATTTTTTAATGGGGTTATTTGAATTTCTGGAGTCAAGTTTCTTGAGCTCTTTGTATATATTGGATATTAGTCCCTTATCAGATTTAGGATTGGTAGAAATTCTTTCCCAATCTGTTGGTGGCCTTTTTGTCTTGACAGTGTCTTTTGCCTTACAGAAGCCTTGCAATTTCATGAGGTCCCATTTGTCAATTCTTGATCTTACAGCACAAGCCATTGCTGTTCTGTTTAGGAATTTTTCCCCTGTGCCCATATCTTCGAGGTTTTTCCTCACTTTCTCCTCTATAAATTTCTGTGTCTCTGGTTTTATGTGGAGGTCTTTGATCCACTTAGACTTGAGCTTTGTACAAGGAGATAAGAATGGATTAATTCTCATTCTTCTACATGATAACTGCCACTTGTGCCAGCACCATTTATTGAAAATGCCTTCTTTTTTCCACTGGATGATTTTAGCTACCTTGCCAAAGATCAAGTGACCATAGGTGTGTGGGTTCATTTCTGGGTCTTCAATTCTATTCCATTGATCTGTCTGTTGCTGTACCAGTACCATGCAGTTTTTATCACAATTGCTCTGTAGTACAGCTTAATGTCAGGCATGGTGATTCCCCCAGAATAATAATTCTTTTATTGTTGAGAATAGTTTTTGCTATCCTAGGTTTTTTATTATTCCAGATGAATTTGCAAATTGCTCTAACTCAGTGAAAGATTGAGTTGGAATTTTGATGGGGACTGCATTGAATCTGTAGATTGCTTTCGGCAGGATAGCCATTTTGACTATATTAATCCTGCCAATCCATGAGCATGGGAGAACTTTCCATCTTCAGAGATCTTCTTCAATTTCTTTCTTCAGAGACTTGAAGTTCTTGTCATACAGATCTTTCACTTGCTTAGTTAGAGTCACACCCTTGCTTAGTTAGAGTCACACCAATGTATTTTATATTATTTGTGACTATTGTGAAGGGTGTTGTTTTCCTAATTTCTTTTTCAGCCCATTTATCCTTTGTGTAGAGAAAGGCCATTGATTTGTTTGAGTTAATTTTATATCCGGCTACTGCACTGAAGCTGTTTATCAGGTTTAGGAGTTCTCTGGTGGAATTTTTAGGGTCACATATATACTATCATATCATCTGCAAATAGTGATATTTTGTCTTCTTCCTTTACAATTTGTATCCCCTTGACCTCCCTTTGTTGTCGAATTGCTCTGGCTAGGACTTCAAGCACTATATTGAATAGGTAGGGAGAAAGTGGGCAGCCTTGTCTAGTCCCTGATTTTAGTGGGATTGCTTCGAGTTTCTCTCCATTTAGTTTGATGTTGGCTACTGGTTTTCTGTAGATTGCTTTTTATTATGTTTAGGTATAGGCCTTGAATTCCTGATCTTTCTAAGACTTTTATCATGAAAGGGTGTTGGATTTTGTCAAATGCTTCCTCAGCATCTAACAAGATGATCATGTGGTTTTTGTCTTTGAGTTTGTTTATATAGTGAATTACGTTGGTGGATTTCTGTATATTAAACCATCCCTGCATTACTGGGATGAAGCCTACTTGGTCATGATGGATGATTGTTTTGATGTGTTCTTGTATTTAGTTTGCAAGGATTTTATTGAGTATTTTTGCATCAATATTCATAAGAGAAATTGGTCTGAAGTTCTCTTTGTTTAATCTTTGTGTGGTTTAGGTATCAGAGTAATTGTGGCTTCATAGAATGAATTGGGTAGAGTACCTTCTGTTTCTATTTTTTGGAGTAGTTTGTGGAGAGATGTAATTAAGTCTTCTTTGAAGGTTTGATAGAACTCTGCACTAAACCCATCTGGTCCTTTTTTTTTTTTTTTGAGACTATTGATGACTGCTTCTTTCTCTTTAGGGGAAATGGGACTGTTTAGATCCTTAATCTGATCCCGATTTAACTTTGGTACCTGGTATCTGTCTAGGAAATTGTCCCTTTCGTCCAGGTTTTCCAGTTTTGTTGAGTATAGCCTTTTGTAGTAAGATCTGATGATGTTTTGGATTTCCTCAGCTTCTGTTGTTATGTCTCCTTTTTCATTTCTGATTTTGTTAATTATACTCTCCCTGTGCCCTGTATTTAGTCTGGCTAAGGGTTTATCTATCTTGTTGATTTTCTCAAAGAACCAGCTCTTGGTTTGGTTGATTCTTTGAATAGTTCTTTTTGTTTCCACTTGGTTGATTTCAGCCCTGAGTTGATTATTTCCTGCTGTCTATTCCTCTTGGGTGAATTTGCTTACTTTAGTTCTAGAGCTTCTAGGTGTGCTGTCAGGGTGCTAGTGTATGCTCTCTCTAGTTTCTTTTTGGAGGCACTCAGGGCAGTAAGTTTTCCTCTTAGGACTGCCTTCATTGTGTCCCTTAAGTTTGGGTATGTTGTGGCTTCATTTTCATTAAACTCTAAAAAGTCTTTAATTTATTTCTTCCTTGACTAAGGTATCATTGAGTAGAGTGTTGTTTAGTTTCCACGTGGATGTTGGTTTTCTATTATTTATGCCGTTATTGAAGATCAGCCTTAGTCTGTGGTGATCTGATAGGATGCATGGGATAATTTCAATATTTTTGTATCTGTTGAGGCCTATTTTGTGACCGATTATATGTTCAGTTTTGGAGGAGGTACCATGTGGTGCTGAGAAGAAGGTATATCCTTTTGTTTTAGGATAAAATGTTCTGTAGATATCTATTAAATCCATTTGTTTCATAACTTCTGTTAGTGTCCATGTGTCTCTGTTCAGTTTTTGTTTCTAGGTCTTTCCAGTGGTGAGAGTGGAGTGTTTAAGTCTCCCACTATTATTGTGAGAGGTGCAATGTGTGCTTTGAGCTTTACTAAAGTTTCTTTAATGAATGTGGCTGCTCTTGCATTTGGAGCATAGATATTCAGAATTGAGAGTTCATCTTGGAAGATTTTACCTTTGATGAGTATGAAGTGCCCCTCCTTGTCTTTTTTGATAACTTTGGGTTGGAAGTCAATTTTATTCGATATTAGAATGGCTACTCCAGCTTATTTCTTCGGACCATTTTCTTGGAAAATTGTTTTCCAGCCTTTTATGCTGAGGTAGTGTCTGTCATTTTCCCTGAGGTGGCTTTCCTGTAAGCAGCAAATGTTGGGTCTTGTTTGTGTAGCCAATCTATTAGTCTATGTCTTTTTATTGGGGAAGTGATGTTACGAAAAATTAAAGAAAAGTAGTTGTTGCTTCCTGTTATTTTTGTTGTTAAAGTTGGGATTCTGTTCTTGCAGCTGTCTTCTTTTAGCTTTGTTGAATGATTACTTCTCACTTTTTCTAGGGCGTAGTTTCTCCCCTTGTGTTGGTTTTTTTCCATTGTTATCCTTTGAAGGGCTGGATTCATGGAAAGATAATGTGTGAATTTGGTTTTGTCATGGAATACTTTAGTTTCTCCCTCTATGGTAATTGAGAGTTTTGCTGGGTATTATAACCTGGGCTGGCATTTGTGTTCTCTTAGGTTCTGTATAACTTCTGTCCAGGATCTTTTGGCTTTCATAGTCTCTGGTGAGATGTCTGGAGTAATTCTAATAGGCCTGCCTTTATGTGTTACTTGACCTTTTCCCCTTTCTGCTTTTAATTTTTTGTCTTTATTTAGTGCATTTGTTGTTCTAATTATTATGTGTCGGGAGGAATTTCTTTTCTGGTCCAGTGTATTTGGAGTCCTGTAGGTTTCTTGTATGTTCATAGCCATCTCTTTCTTTAGGTTTGAGAAGTTTTCTTCTATAATTTTGTCGAAGATATTTGCTGGCCCTTTAAGTTGAAAATCTTCATTCTCATCTACCCCTATTATCCATAGGTTTGGTTTTCTCATTTTGTCTTGGATTTCCTGGATGTTTTGAGTTAAGCTCTTTTTGCATTTTGCATTTTCTTTGATTGTTGTGCCCATGTTCTCTATGGAATCTTCTGCACCCGAGATTTTCTCTTCCATGTCTTGTATTTTGTTGCTCACATCTGTTTCCTCATATCTTTCCTAGGGTTTCTATATTCAGTGTTGTCTCACTTTGGTTTTTCTTTATTGTTTCTACTTCCCTTTTTAGGTCTTGGATGGTTTTGTTCATTTCCATCACTTGTGTGGTTGTGTTTTCCTGTAATTCTTTAAGGTATTTTTTTTGTTTCCTCTTTAAGGACTTCTACCTGTTTAGCAGTGTCTTCCTGTGATTCTCTAAGGGTTTCTATCTATTTAGCAGTGTTCTCCTGTATTTCTTTAAGTGAGTTATTAATGCCCTTCTTAAGGTCCTCTACCAGCACCATGAGATATGATTTTGAATCCGAATCTTGCTTTTCATGTGTGTTGGGGTAACCAGGACTGGCTGAGGTGAGAGAGCTGGGTTCTGATGATGCTGAGCGGTCTGGGTTTTTGTTGGTAAGATTCTTAAGTTTGCCTTTTGCCATTTGGTAATCTCTAGTGTTAATTGTTATAGTTGTTTCTGCCTGGAGTCTGTTCCTCCTGTGATTCTGTTAGCCTTAGTCAGCTGTCCTGGGAGTCCAGCTCTTTTCTGAGTCTCAGTGGTCAGAGTACTCTCTTCAGGCAAGCTCTCCTCTTGAAGGGAAGGTACACAGAGGTCTGGCATTCAGACCTGCCTGCTGGTTGAAGATGAAGGCCCAAAACAGGGCCTGTCCCAGAAGATGGGTTGCTTCCGCAGTCTGTGTGCTCACCTGCACAGACTGGTCTCCAAGGGACCTGGGACACAAGATGCCTCCCTTACCTGCTCTGGCAGTCAGAGCCCTACCAGGCAGACCCCTCTCCTCTGTTGGGGAAGGTGCCAGGATGTCTGCAGCCCAAAACAAGGCCTGTCCCAGAAGCTGTGTCACTTCTTCAGTCCGCACTCTCACCTGGGCAGACTGGTCTCAGAGGGACCAGGGAGACAAGATGACTCCCTCACCTGCTCTGGGAGTGGTCAGAGCCCTCCCGGGCGGCCACCTCTCCTCTGGCAGGGAAGGTGCCTGGATGTCTGGAGCCCGAAAGGGGGTCTGTCCCAGAAGCTGTGTCACTTCTGTCTGTCCCAGAAGCTGTGTCACTTCTGCAGTCTGCTCACTCACCGTCCGCAGTCCGAGAGCTGATCTGCGCACACTGGTCTCAGAGGGACCAGGGAGACAAGATTTTCCATTTATTTTTGAGGGTAGCTTTTCAACTTCTCATCTTTAGAGAAAGCTTTTAACGGTTCTGGCGTTGTGCTTGCGTGCCCCTTAGATCACACTGTGAGGAGAGCTCCCTGCAGTGTGCAATGTGGCTGCTTCATTTTATAAATGGCATCTTAATGCTTATGACCAAGATGATTGGGGACACGTTGCGACCTGTCATCATGCCAGTCCATACTGGATGGCCATCAAAGCACCAGGCCTTTGCAATTCCATGTGGGAATCCCTGGGCGCGAAGCAGGAGACAGGTCCACCTGTCTTGGTTTGGTTTCCCCCCACCCCCAGTGATGTACCCCCTCTGTGTTCCTTTATGGCACCAAGGAACAATGCCACAGAGCCATGATGGGTACAAGCTTGAATGCCTCCCTCGCTGACCTCTCCTTGAAGTTTGTGTTCTTTCATCTAAACACAAAACACAGAGGGGAAAGACTCTAGAAAGGGTGGAGTGACTGGAGCTTGGCCTAAGGAGCCGACCCGCCTCAGCTTCTGCTCCATGCTTAACTCAGACTTTAAAGCCCCTGGACAGCTCAGGTATGGAGGAGCAATTGCTGTGTGTGAACCCTGTTGTTTGTCTACTCATTCTGAGTGGCCAACCATTCAAGAAAAAGAACATTACTGTAGCATGTGTGGAGCTAGACAACTTCCAAGGTGGAGTGTGGTGTGTAAACTAGCAACATGAGGATGTCCTGCTAGCTGTGGGGAGGACAGAGACCATTATTTCTGGCCATGCCCAGGTGGCGTTAAGCTTTCCTGTGTGTGTGTGTGTGTGTGTGTGTGTGTGTGTATTTGCGACCTACTTTTAATAAGTATTCAACCTCTCTTCTAGCCCACCACCCAGAAGAACAGAAGAGGTAGTGGAAGAGAAAAGGTCTTAGAATATGGGGGAAGTGGACCTGCTCAGGAGTTATCCTTTGAGAGCAAGCTTGGTTTTCTTTGGCAGCAGTGCAGTCCCGTAGCAAACACCAGATACAATTCAACAGCTGCAGACCAGTCCTCTAGCCAGGCAGACACCAGGCATGAACTGGCAGCTGTAGTTCAATCCAGCTGCAAGCTGCTGCAGTAAACCTCCTGAGCGGTTCTTGGGTGAGTTTCTCTTTGGCGTCACCACTACTAGAGATCAACAGCGTGTCCTTAATGAAGAGTAGCAAGGTGGAGCAAACCAAAGCAAAGCTCAGGGCTTGTCTCTCACTGTCTTTGGGTTCATACTTACACTCCTCTATCAAGTGTCCTTTCACATGGCTGCTATATCCAAACCTCCTTTCACCTGTGTCTGCTTCAGGAAAATTCACGAGTCTGCTTTAGCAAGACATCCTTTTACTCGTGTGTTCCAGCAAAACACCTTTTGACATAACTCACTTTCCAGAGAAACTACAAGTTTCTACTTAGTTTCCAGTTCCTTTTTTAGGGCTTTTGAAAGTGTTTCCACATTGTTTGGAATACTTCCTTTTCCCATTTCGCCCAATTAATAGAGTCTGATGCTTTCAAGAAAACATCCAGAATCAGACAGGTTCTAGTACGGAGTGGAGGTAGGTGAAAAGCCCACCAGGCAATGCAAGCTACTGCAATTCTCCAGGTTAGGGCAGGTGGACCTCAGAAGTTAGCTTCACAGAAGGAGACACAAGGCTGTCTCCATGACACCTCACCCAGGGTCCACTACATCCTCTTTTTCTTTTTCAAGAGAGCATCTTGTTGAAGCACTGGCCAAGCTCGTGGTCTTCCTTGCCTCAGCCGTGTGTCTCAGCTCCTCCCCTCGGGTTGACGTCAGGTATGTACCACTACAACCAGATCCTCCTCTTGATTCTGGCAGAGCTCTAGCTCTTGCTCATATCCTCAAAAGAATTTTGGAATTTATTTTGTGTCTTCTCATTTCCCTTGTGGGAGATTCTTATGAATCTTACAAATCTGAATTTCTAGTCTGAGCCAGTTAACAGACATTGAAGAAATGCTTTTTTTTTTAATTTTAATTTTTATTTTTATTTTTTTTTGCATCACCTTTGTCTCCTTGCTAAAGCCACCTCCCCTTTATCCATGGTGACAAAAATCTGATATTTTTTTCCCCAGAATCAGGAAGGGTATAAATAAAAATAATTAAGGACAAAATAATTATACTGTATAAGTTCAGCTGTTCACTTGGGTCACTGCGTACTTATATGGCACATTTCTGAAGTCTTAACCTGGTGTCCCTAAGAACCTCTGTTTGTGTCATCCTCTCTAACACTGCAGTGAAAATGTCGTTCTACTGGTAAGAGTCTTAACGGGGGAAAATAGGAGTCAGTTTACTCCAGTACATCCTTTATGGGGAAGGAGAACAAGACCCATGTGCCATCTCCCTTTTTGCTAAAGAGGATGTGCCTATGTAGCCCACTAGTGTGTCATTTTGGTTGACACGCTGATATTTTTGTAGGCCACATATAGGCTAGTGTGAGTATCAATATAGGCATCTGTCTAATGAGTCTCCTATTGTTCCTGAGTTGTGAGGAATCCTGGGCCCTGCCTGAGTGTACCATGGACAAAGAGAGAAACCAGCCCAATGCTGACCTACTCATTTCTTTCTCATTGTTTGAGAAATTCATGTATATATATATATTATGTGCTTTGATAAAGCCCACTTCCTTCTCCTCCATCCCCCAATACAACCACAACACTATTCCCTCCTAATTATCCTTCTTAATGCTGCTAGTATGTACATGGGTGTGGGGCCATTAACTGTATGAGTATCCTCTCAGGGGATGTATTCTTGAAGGATGAGCTCAGTTCAGGGCAGGGCCAGTCAAGTCCTGCCCTTATGGTCCTATATCTGGCAGCTAGTCCTCATATCTAGAAGGTTCTATGGTATTCCAGTGTGCCACCAGCTGGGGATTTCTAAACAGGTGAGTGTGTTGTGTGAATTTTTATATTCAGCTATAAGATTTGGATCCTTGTCATTTAGAAGCATGGCTATTTCATTTAGGAGAAGATAAGGAACTACTGCTTGTCCCTAGTTATCCCATCAATTTTCTTACGGTTCAAAGTGCAACAGCTGCATTGCAGAAAGTCTCTTTCTGACCATGACCCTATTACCACTAAACACACTATGGTGGTTTGAATAGGTTTGGTTCCCATAGACTCCTGTGTTTGAATGCTTGGCCCATCAGGAGTAACACTATTAGTAGGTATAGCCTTGTTGGAGTGTATATGGTCTTGTAAGTGTGTCACAGTGTGGGTAGTCTTTGAGGTCTACTATACTCAAGCTACTCCCAGTGTGGCACACAGTCTCCTTCTGCTGCCTGCAGATCAAGTTGTAGAACTCTCAGTTCCTTCCCCAGCACCATGTCTGCCTGCATACTGCCATGTTTTCCTCCACAATGATAATAGGCTAAATATCTGAAACTGTAAGCCAGTCCCAATGAAATGTTTTCCTTTATATGAGTTGCTGTAGTCACGATATCTTCACAGCCATAAAACCATAGCTAAGACACACTCCGTTCTATGGAGCCAGTGGCCAAGCAGTGTCTGGAGAACTAAAGGTACATGTGGCATGGTACTGAGAGTGGGAACAGCACACCAAAAGTCCTAGCCTTTTGAGAGCTCTTCCTGGCTGGGTAGGAGGGTGAGACAAAGACTTGGGTTCTGAGCCTGCAGAGTGGTGGTAAGAAGCCAGCCCCAGGGGACAACAAGATCAGGGAGAGGGGAATGAAATGTCCCATGTGTACCTGGCATGGAATGTGCTGTGCGTGTGCTGACCTTTTCCTTCTGTGAAGGCTTGTAGTGCAGTAGGGTCTGCTGCCTGTGCGTTACCAGTTTTCATCTGGGTAGTTGAGACTCCTGGCTGTAAGGGTTATCATTTATTGCCTTTTGCTTAATTTCTGTGAAATGTGTATACCTTCCAAGTCTTTCAGTCTGAGGGTTGCTTTTTATTCTTAGGGGATGTCTCAGATGCATAGGTGTTTAAAGTCTGGTAGGGATTACAGCCAGCTGCATTCACATTTGCTGCTAGAGCATGTACAGAGAGGGGCTGAAAGAGGAATGTCTCAGACTTGACCGCTTGTTTACCGGATTTCACATGGGCAGCCCATTTGTCCAAATAAGATTTTGGTTTTCAGTTAGAATTGGATGCTGTTCGGCACACCAGTGACCAATCTTCAGCCTACACTTCCATCTTCTCTCCAGAGTTGCCCGAACAGCCGGTGTTGAAATCACTAAAGCGAGTGTGTGGGAGGCAATACTGCGTGTGAGCCAGTGGGAAGGTACAGCCATGTTTCCTGCCCACGATGCTAAATAGAAGCCTAAGCCACTCAGAGAAGTGTTGTTTGTAGTATGCGTCAGCCATGACTACTCTAAACGGGCACACTTAGCTTCCTTCTTTATATCATTGCATTTTTAATCTGTGCAAGGTATATGTCTTAATTAGGGTTTTACTGCTGTGAACAGACACCGTGACCAAGGCAAGCCTTATAAAGGACAGTATTTAATTGGGGCTGGCTTTGAGGTTCAGAGGTTCAGTCCATTATCATCAAGGTGGAAGCGGGGCAGCATCCAGGCAGGCATGGTGCAGGAGGAGCTGAGAGTTCTGCATCTTCAACTGAAGGCTGCTAATGGAAGACTGACTTCCAGGGAGCTAGCACAAGGGTTTTAAGCCCACACCCACAGTGACATACCTACTCCAACAAGGTCACAGCTCCTAATGGTGACACTCCCTGGGCCAAGCTTATACAAACCATCACGGTGTATTTAAAATTTATTGGGAAGTTTTAATAAACACAGGTGAGTGCTCTAGCTTTCAGTTTTCTGGTGATGTTTCCCAAGGAGACCATTTCCTTCAGGTTGCAGTGTAGTGAGAGGAACTAGAATGTTTCCTTTGCTGTAGGATGAAGGCTGAGAGTGGGAGAGCGCAGACCTTCAGCTCAGTTCAGGAGGCCAGTGTGCAGGACGACAGCTCCAGTTCCCAACTGGGCGGTGTGTACTGCAGACTGGCCGTGCATTTGAAGTGTTGTTGGCACGGAGAAAGAAGTGTGTGAGGTAATGGATTTGTTAATTAGCTCAATTTCGCCTTTCCGCTAGTGTGTACATATTTCAAGTCATGTTGTACAGTATAACTATATATGATTAGAATACTTTTGTTAATTCTTTGAGGATTTCATACAATGTATTTCGACCATATTCACTACCACTCAACCCAATAACATCTTCCTGTTCCCATTAAAACATAATCCACTGAGTCCAGTTTTGTTGCGCATATAGTCCCGGTGTAGAACCATCTCGGTGGAGTGTGGTTGACCTACCAGGGCCCTCATCACAAAAGAAAAGTGACTCTCAGTCTACCAGAAGGCACCCACAGCTTCTTCGCACACACATCTACAGCTCCTCAGTTAGGAATGGAGGTTTGTGAGCCCTTTCTACTCCATGATAAAATGCTGATGGATTAATCTTGTGCTCATACCAGAGGTGCAGTGAGTTTGATGGTCCTTCTGTGTCCACACAACACTGTTTCCGTCCAGTCATCTCTGACCTCTGGCTCTTCTAATCCTAATCAATCCTCTCATGAAGTGGTCCCTGAGCTTTGACGTGAGCTGTCATGTAGATGGTCCAGGTATGGCTGAACACCAGAGGCTCATCATCTATGTTTGGCAGCTGTGAGACTCTGTCATGAGCTGGGCCTGTAGCTTCTGGAGAACTGCTGAATAAGTCTCCTCATGACACTCACTTCTGGGTCTGTATGTCGCACTGATTACAGTAAACCACGAGCACCCTCAAAATGTGGCACATACATGGGGACTGCCTCTGCTAGTTTGTCAGTTTTCAGGGAGGACTCCTGAAAGCACTGTCCTTGTACACAGAAGCCCCAAGACTGGCATGATGGTGAGCATGTACTCCTTCTGTAGTGAGTCAGGTGATGGTGAGCATGTACTCCTTCTGTAGTGAGTCGGGGGCAGACCTGGGCTGTTGAGAATCTATCCTAAGCTCACCTTGGGATCACATTGATAGGACAGTGAAGGTCACAGTATGCAAATAAAAGAGACCAGTCCCATGTTGCTGACAAGACAGGCATGGTGCTTTCGATGAAGTCTGGAGTCAATAGACTTGGGCTGAAGGGATCTGACACTAACCCTGACTGAGGTGGCCAGGCTGCTCATTTAAACAAAAGGGGAAAGTTGGTTGGTTTTTGAAAGAGGCAGAGCCAAACAGAATTTGGTGATTGTTCTGGTCATGGGGATGTTTTAAAAGTTGTTTACCTTCTTATATACAAAGTGTGGATACACAGGGACTTCACTCTGGAGTGGCTGAGTCCCTCCTGCTGGTGGTGTCTTCATCTCTCATAAACATCCTAACTGATGATTGTGGGCCTTACGGTAAGTCTGAGGGACTGGAGGCTATTGAGCTGGTGAGAAGGCATGAGGGCAGGTAGAAGAATGTGTCTGCTCCTGTGGGGAGGAGGCCAAGCTAGCTCAGTGTTGTGGGTCTTGCACAGGGTGGCTCTCCAGCGTGGCTGCATGCATAACTGAGTGGAGCCTGAATGGAAGGCCTTGAGGGGACAGCTGTGATGTAGAGAAAGATGTCTAGTCTTCCCTCATGTTCAGCATCATTGCTGATAGGATCTGGTGAGGAAGAGGTGTGCTTGGCCAGAGTGGCCTCAGGTTTCCATGAAGAAACGTAGCCGCCTGTTATAAGCCTCACCCCAGAGGCGTTGCCTCGTGAAAAAGCCAGTGGGAAGCTGACAATGTATTGCTTAGCTGTGTGCCCTCCATGATTAGTGATTTTAAGTGAAGGAGAAGTAAACCTAGCGGGATTACTTAAATCTTTGGTACTCATCTCCTTCGGTTTTGTTTATGACTTGTGTAATGTTTCAAACCCCAATAATATTACCATGTCTCAATCCTAAGGATCTTCTAGTGTGTAAACACTCTGGCCTCCTGGAGCTTTGGGAGTGAAGCTGTTGATAGAGTATAAGGCTAGAAGCTGGTTGACAGCTCAGAGTTGGTCCTTTTCCCTTTGTGGTGATTCCTATTTCTAGTCCAAGCTGGGTTTCCTTGGGTCAGAGATGGTGGCTAAGCTGCGGGAGAAGATGTGTTTTCCCAATAGTGACTGTGTGAGAGAACTGGTGGCTGAGACAGAACTCCTCCCCACCCCACTCCCCCCGGAGAGCAAAGCTAGAGCTGGGCAGAGAATTAGAAGTGGCAGAGGAATGGTCCAAGAAGTGGGAACAGAAAAGGAAGAGAGAAAAGATAGAGAAGGGTGTGGCTGTCAGTACCTACTCTGTAGAGCTTCAGTCTGCAGGCTTGGATTATAGTCAGTGGATATTCTAGGTCTTCATACATTCTGTTAGGTTTTTGTTTTGGCACCACTGTAACCAGGATAGTTAAAAACAAAAACAAAAACAAAAAACAAACCAAAAACCAAAACCCTCAAACCTTAAGGAAGGTTGTGTTTGACTCACGTTCTTCTCGGAGGGCTCTGCCCTTGGTTACTTGGCAAATTGTGTTGAGTGGATCATCAAGGCAGTGGGTAGGTGTGAGATGAGCACATTCATTCATATCACAGGCAACAGGGCGCAGAGACTGATGGGAAGGGCTAAGGGTAATATACCCTAAGGGTTACTCCCAGTGACATACCTTTTCCTGAATCTACTTCCTAAAGCTTCTAAAACAGTGGTTCTCAACCTGTGGGTCACAACCCCTTTGAGGTCCACCAACCCTTTCACAGGGGTCACCTAAGACCATCTGAAAACACAGATAATTGCATTATGATTCCTGACAGTAGCAAAATTAAACTTCTAAAGTAGCAATGAAAATAATTTTATGATTAGGAATCACCACAACACGAGGAACTATATTAAAGATTTGCAGCATTAGGAAGGTTGAGGACCACTCTTCTAGAACTTTCTCAGAGTCCTGAGCAGATGTTGGATTTTATGAGGGTGTTGTTGAGTAGAGTGTGTTTTGGGGTGTGTGTGGAGATGGGAGAGAGAGATGATTGGGGTGGAGCAGACATCAAGGTTTGGTAGTGGTGGTCTCTCTCTCTCTCTCTCTCTCTCTCTCTCTCTCTCTCTCTCTCTGTGTGTGTGTGTGTGTGTGCACGCGCGCGTGTGTATTTAGCAAAGAGAACACACAAGAACACTGATGGAGATCCAGGATCCAGAATACACAGGGAAAACCTTTGGAAGAAGTTCCACCCTCTTCCTCCTTGCTTGTTAATTGGGCATGCCATGGCTGAAGGCAGGAAAAGCAGCCTTTTAAGGGATATCACAGCCCTCATAGTTTCCCAGAGTAGAAGGAACTTTGTCAGTGATTGTTTTGAGAAGTAAAGAGTTAATATTCTAGGAGGATCTCATGCCTGACACAGAGAAGGGACTTGGAAACATAGTTTCCAAAAGTATGTGCTCAAATGTGTCTGTGGCTTTGGTTGAGGTCTGACTTTTGTTGTTTATAACTTGTTTTGTTTTAATATATTTCCAGTTTAAGGCATCTGACCCAGAAGAGATGTTATGGGGTATGTGTTGGCAATGACAGACTGTAGAACTTTCCCTTCAATTTGAAACTTATTAAAACATATCAGTGATAACCTTTTCATTTGAATCTGGCATGTGGGGTAACCTTGCTCTCTGTCTCTCATCCCTGTGAATGTGGGGGATCCTGGGTCTTATGCAAGACAGCCAAGTGTGCACAGAAATGCACCCCCATGCCACTAATGCACACTCATGCCAGACTTTCTCAGTTCAGAGTGTACGTGCCTTAGTGAGACAGCCATGTGTGCACACAAGTATAACTGTGCTACATCTTCACAGGTGTGTAATGTGGACTTCTGCTCCTGGCAACTCTGGTGGGGCTGGTGTGTTCACAGCAAGGAGACTGTGTAAGAGGCTTTTGATCCTGGAGAAGACACAGACTGTCCTGTTTGGTATTACATGGTGTAATTCCTGGATCAGCCACAGTGGCTTGTGGATTAAAGAGTAGAAGTGAAATTCCTAAGCAGAATCACATGAAATGGAAGGGCATTTATAAGAATGGAGTTTTAGGCAGATAAAATGACATGTAATTTGATTCATGTGGTGTTACCCAGTTATTTTTAATGGCTGCATATTATTTTATCTTATGAACAACCTTTGTAGTCATTCTTCTAGGCTTAGCTAGTTTCTCTTTTTGGCATTTGGAATACAAAGATGTGCAGAGATCTATAAAGCACTGTAGTACAAGGGTTTTTCAGCATACAGAATGCCATCATGGCACACAACCTCTTTGTGTCCAGAGTTGCAGTTCTTTACCATGAGACCCCGATTCTCCATCATAATGCTTTGCTGAGGAAGTACCATTTGGCTCAGTTGATGGGTTCTGTTTTGGCATCTTTATTTTGGGTTCCTTTCCCATTTCAAACTGGCTCGTTATCTCTTATGTGGGCATGAGGCCATCCTACCAGATGGTCTTGACTACAGCATGCCAAGTGACTCTCACTTGGGTGTCAGAGGCTGGCTTTCTGCTGGGAGCTGTGGGCCAGGAGGGTGGGCATCACCTCAGTACTTCACAAGGACGCGTGCTCGCTCCTTCAGACTCATCGTCTTTAGTTCATTTTATCTTGTGTTCTGCCCTTAACATGGAAGCCGTTGCTTCTTATTAGGAAGGTGTTAGAGGTCTTACAGACCTTGCTGGGAGTTTGTGGAGTCAGACACTGTATGGTATCACAGTAGTAATGGGGAACACCTGTCTGGCCATCCCTGCCTTCTGCTACTGTCCTCAGTACACAGCCTTTCATAGGAGCCCTTGTCTTTGAGACTGGGGAACCACTGAATCTGCAGTCTTCACTAGAGCTTCTCCCCTCGCCCCCTGACATGGAAGGCTCTCCAGGTGTTTGCTGAATGCATTACATGAAAGCCCAGCCTTGGCAGGACTGATGGGTACCAAGCCTTTGGTCAACAGGATCAGTTGCTCATAGTCTCACCCGCAGGCCTGAGAAGTTTGAAAGAGTGGAGGCCCGTGTGAGTCAAAGGGACCTTAGAAGAGACCACTGGGCAGGGTGCCCATGTTGGGTCCCGGGAGTCTGAATAGGATTCCTGGGGAAGACTGTTACAAGTAGGCACAGAGCCTTGTGTGTTGAGTGTAGATCAGTTTTTGGAGAGAGGGGAGCCCAACTCGGGCTTGTCTTAAAGCTGGGGTTTGCTAGGGAACTCAGGGAAGGAAGGGAGTAGTTTGTGGAGACCCTTGTGCAAGAAGAGAACCATGCTGCAGCCTGGGGGAGGGTTTGGACTTGAGCAAGGGACACTTTCCCTGCAGCAGACTCTCGTTCTCTTGTACCAGGTGACTGCAATGTTCACAGTTGCCGTTCAGCTCACTCTACAGAAATGTCTCCCTTCGAGTGTGGCATTATATCATGCGCATGGAATTTTAATTTTCCCTGTGTTTGCATCCAAGCTTAAACAATTAATTCTTGTGCTTCATTATGTAGAACACACCTTCCCCCCCACCCCGCCTCCTTGCCATAGCGTATTAAATCTACCCATTGGAAACATTTGGATTTAATGAATACAGAATTGATTAGCTCATTCTTGAAGTAAATCGGTGAAACTTGCTCATACCAGACGTGCAGAAGTTTCTTTCGTAGTTATGGAGGAATGTGCGTGTTAGCGGAGGGAGGTCTGATCCCTCTGTTGGCTCTCTGGGGATAGGGTACTGATTTTGTTTTCTAGTGAGTACTTCTGTGCCGCTTAACACACGAAAAGGTTCGAAAAGGTTCCTCCTGTAAATGCCACCAAAGTCAGGATGGAGACCATTAACTCTAAAGCTGCCTGGTGGCCCCTTGTGCCTCTGTAAGGCCTCTCATTGGCCTCTTCTCTACACTATACTTTTGCTTTGGAATCTTTGATGCCATTGGAACCGTCACCACAGCATAACTGACTGATGGACTTGCTATGTACGATTCACTCTCCCCCAAAGAGGTGTTTCTTATCCTTGGCAAAAATATTTACAACGTTAGCTCAAGCTGAAGCACCTAATGGGGTTTTATTTCATACTGTGGCTGAGTTGGGTCCATGGTGATGCATTGTGTTTGCCTGTTCTTGGTTTTGCCTCTCTGGCTACTGTGGCTGATGCCAGTACTAACTTTTCTTTCTGTATGGGTCTCTGAGTGAGAAGATGCTCTTCGGTCTTAGGTATGAAGCTGGGTCATCTGCGACTTGACATTGAATATCCCAGGTCTGTCAAATCGTTTTCCAGAGTGGTCGAATCATTGTACATCCCACCAGCCACTGGGCAAGCTTCTTACTTTGCCAACACTTAGATTTCATTTTTCTCTTTTCGTGATAATGAGTCTTGAGTCCATGATCTCACCAATAATAGGCAAGCACAGTACCATTCAGCTACATCCCAGAATACTCTCTCTCTCTCCCTCTCCCTCTCCACCTCTCTCTCCCTCCCCCCTCTTGTTCTCTCTTTTCCCTCTCTCTCTCCCTCTCTGTCTCCCTTCCTTCCCTCCCCTCTTCCCCTCTCTCCCTTTCTCCCTACAGGGTCTTGCTAAGCTGCATAGGCTGACCAGTAAGGCACTGCAATCCAGACAGGCCTTGAACTTGTGACCCTCCTGCCCCAGCATCACCGGTAGCTAGGATCCCCACGGGCCTGTGCCACACTCTGCTTCTGTGTTACTTTCCCCTCATGAGCAAAGATGCCAAGCTTTTTGTCCCTTTTAGTATCATGTTTGGAGACGTTGTTTACTCAAATCCTTTGCTTGATTTTTTTTTTCCCAGATGTGTTGTTTTGATCACTACTGGCCTGTGAGGTGCCTTTATGTATTTTGGGTGATAGATCCATGTCAGATACATGATTTCAAAAATGGTCTTCTGTTCTGTGAATTTTCTTCTCATTTCCTCAGTGGTGTCCCTTCAAAGGGGACAACGTCTCATTTTATGCATCCAGCTTCCCTATGGTGTTGTGGTTGTTGCTGCTGCTCCAGTATTTCCTGTGTCACAGCCAGGAAACCATCAATGCTTCATCCAAAAATAGGAGATTGCGTTCACCGATTTTTGTTTTTGTTTTTGTTTTCCTAAGAGTTTCACGGTTTTAGCTTTTATATGTGAGTCTGGAAGCCATCCGTGGTGGCTTACATTATGTGTGATGGGAGACCAGAACTTAGTTTATTCTTTTTCATTCCACTTTCCAGTTGTCTTGTATGTCTCCTCGAATAGCCTACTCCTTCCGTATTGTGGTACCTTAGCGTTCCTTGAAAGCCATCTGACCAAAGTGTGGGTTTATTCCTGTATTTCTGTGGTAAGTTTTTTGGAAGCAAAAAGTCTTGAGTGGTCCAGCTCTGTTCTACTTTATCCATGTTCTCTGGATCACATTTCGATATGAGCTGCAGGATGGTCTTGTCTATTTTAATACAGAGCTGGCTAGGTTTCTGTAGGAATTCCATTTGATTTGTAGATCACTCTGAAGACGTTGGCATCTAAACAACGTTAAGTTTTCCAGCCCAGAAATGTGACATCTTTTCCTTCATCCAGGTTGCCCTTCCTTCAATTGAATTATCACTTTCAAGTTTTCAGTATACAAGGCTTGGGTCACTGTCTTAGTCAGGGTTTCTATTCCTGGACAAACATCATGACCAAGAAGCAATTTGGGCAGGAAAGGGTTTATTCAGCTTACACTTCCATACAACTGTTCAACACCAAGGAAGTCAGGACTGTAACCCAAGCACGTCAGAAAGCAGGAGCGGATGCAGAAGCCATGGAGGGATGTTCCTTACTGGCTTGCTTCCCCTGGCTTGCTCAGCCTGCTCTCCTATAGAACCCAAGACTGCCAGCCCAGAGATGGTCCCACCCACAAGGGGCCTTTACCCCTTGATCACTGATTGAGAAAATGCCTTACAGTTGGATCTCCTGGAGGCATTTCCTCAACTGAAGCTCCTTTCTCTGATAACTCCAGCTGTGTCGAGTTGACACAAAACTAGCCAGTACAGTCACTTTTGATAATTTTTTCCTGGGTGTTTTTATGATGTTGTCAGTGGAATTATTCTTATTTTTGATCTGTTCCTTGCATATGTACAGAAAGACAACTACTTTTGTGTATTGATTTGGTATTGGAAACCTGGTGGGATGCAAGCATAGCCTTTGCTGGTATGTCGGTAGATTGCTTAGGGTTTCCTGTGGAGACAATCAAGTCATCTACTGATGGGATTTGACTCCTCAGCCAGGCACGTGGAAGTCTGCCATGGCCTTTGCTTGCTGTTTGGATAGAGCCTTCACATCAGTCAGAGGAGGAAGTCCAGGGCCTTCCCAGGCCTTTCCTGGGCTTGAGACACAATCTCTGCCCTGCCTGTGTGGTTGCCCTTTAAATTTTCAGGACTATATTGAACTTTCCTAAGGACCTATACAGGAGACATAGATGTCTTGTGTCCTGTAAGTCATTATGTCCTCCCGCCTGACCCCGCTTTTAAAAAAATCTCTACAGCTTTGGTGGCCAACAAGTACCTTCTGTTGTTTTGGGGACTCCACCCCCAACCAGGAAGAGCCTTGTCACACTTAGATTAGACAATGTTTTCCTAGTGTTTCTACAAGATGAACAGCAGACAGGTCAAGTCAGGACAGTTTTCTGGGACTACAACTTTGAAGGAACTTCTGCTGTGTCCGTCCAGGCGCTGGCATGAACTGTGTGCTGGTTTTCAGGGTGAGGCAGAGATTTCCAGATGAGATGAAAATAGGTCAAAGGTCGTGTCCTGCCAGTGTTCCTCTATCCACTCAAAGAACCACGGCACAGATTGCGGCAAGTTGCTTTAAAATATCTCGAGTTCTAAAAAAGTTGATTTGACAGCTTTCTGCCAATTTTCTCATCATGTCTATGAAACAGAGATTTTTTTCTTTTTTCTTCTTTTTGGTTTACATTATTCTTTTTATTTATTTGAAAGCTTCTTTTAAATTTTGGCTACAAATTCTGTATTAGTTTTGTACTTCGCAAATATTTCCTTCCAGGAAGTAGATTGCCTCTTCTTATAACAGCACATTTTAAAGGCAAGACATGTTATATTTTGATACACTGACATTTTTCCTTAGTCTAGAGTTGTATAGATTTGTACCGTCTACAATTTTATTTTATTACACACATGAGTGTATGTGTGTGGGGGCAAGAGTGTTTGCCACAGGATGCATGGGGAAGACAGAGGGCAACTTGTGGAAGCGTGTTCTCTTCTTCCATGTGGGTCCTGGGGATTGAACTCAGGTTGTCAAGAATGGCAGCAGGTCCCTTTACCTGCTGAACCATATCGCTGACTCTCTCTTCTACAAACTTTAACATTTTACATTTTGTGTCTTTGTAAATTGGCTCTTTTTTTATTTTATTTTTTACTTCTAATTATGTGTCTGAGTATGTGTCTGTGTGAGGACATATGCATTGCGTCTGCCATCAGGGAACCCGAGTGTGGAGTTGCTTTCCTTTTTATTCAGGACAGAATCTCAGTCCATGGAATGGTGCCTGCCATAATTTCTCCCCACCTTAATTAATCTAATTAAGGTAAATCCTCATAGGTATGCCAAGAGGTTAACTTAATTTAGATAATCCTTCCTAGGTAATTGTAGATCCTGGCAAGGTGATAATGTTAACTATCCCATGAGAGGCAGTGAGGGGAGGGGAGACAAAGCGAATGGAAGAGAGAGACCCTGGTGAAACACATCTCTCTAGAATTGCCCAGTCTCCTTACACTGAAAGGCAGCCAACGGCTTTAGGGGAACAGCATCTAACCCTTGCTAAGGCACGAATTCTGTCCTTCATGGTGTTCAGATTATACTTTAGACGTATTTTCAGTGATGCCTCCTTAGACAGCCCCAATACCTGGGATTCACAGAGAATGGCTCCTCACCGCACTGGGACTTGTGTGTGAAGCCTTGGAGTACTTTGAATAGCCCTCTGAGAGGCTGAGATAGTGTTCTGTGTGGTTTTTGACTTTGATCTTCTGTGTCTTGATTATGCACGTGAATTTTAGCATTAGTTGGCTGTTTTGGTCCCCCCCTCCCCCGCCCCCAATGGAGACTTCTGTGATTTGACTGAAATTGCATTGGCTCTATAGATCAGGAGATTTCCACAGGGCTATGGTAGATGAGCAGGCTGGACTGTTTCTGTTGAGGCTGTCCTCTGAATGAAGGGTGTTTTGTGACATTCTCAGCCTCGACCCACAGATCAAAGTAGTGCCCTGCCCCCAGGGATTAATAAGCAGAGATGTTTCCAGACATGACAGATATTGCCTGGGGTGGGAGAATCACCCGTGGTTGAAAAGTCATTTCTGTCGATCAATTTGGGGACAATTGATGACATAAAAAAATCCCAAGCCTTCAGCTCTAAAGACATTATATGTCCTTCTCCATTTCAGTCTTTGCACAACCGTGTTTAGGAGATTTCAGCCAAACCTTATTTGTTGTTAGTGCCTGGGGTTTAGAAATGGAATGGACTCTTTTGTATTGACCTTCATTTGCAACATGGCTAATCCAGCCGTTGTTGCAAAATTTCACAAAACACTGCCTTAGTATTTTTTTTATCCTCCAGTTCTGCTTTAGGTTTAAATTGTCTATGGTTTTCTCTTCCAATTTTTAGAATTAAACAATTCTAATTTTTAAATTAGCCATTATAGAAGGTGTTCTGTAGAATCAATAAGTATGTTTTTTGTGTGTGGGCACACTCGTGTGTGTGTGTGTGTGTGTGTGTGTGTGTGTATTTGTGTGTATGTGTGCTTGTGAGTCCACTCATAAGTGCATATATGAGGTTATAGGGCAATCCCCCAGGTTGTTCTCCAGGCATCATCCGCCTTGCTTTTTGGCCTGGAGTTCACTAGGTAGAGTAAGCTGATTGGTCAGTAAGCTCCAGGGCACTGCCCATTTCCAGCCCTCAGTGCTGAGGTGACAAGTGTGAACCACCACATTTTTATGAGGCTTCTGGTGTTTGAATTCAGGTCCTCACTTGTCTCTGTTCCATTTCTGTTGCTGGGATAAAATACCTCCGGTTTAAAAAAAAAGTAACTTTAAGGGAAGGTATTAACTTGGTTGCGATTCCAGCTACAGTGTATCATTGCAACGAAGGGCAGAACTTGAACTCTCTAGACACATCCAGAGACAAGAGCAGAGGGAGCACAAGTGTATGGAGACTCTCCCTCCTCTATTCGGGATAGTTTCTCACTGAGAATTTTCCTGTGAGCCTTCAGGCTGTGCTAAGTTGAGAAGCTAACCATCAAAGCACACTTGGGAGACAAGGGCCTTCCAGACGACTGTCTTCCCAGCCCTGAGGAATGCTGTTTCACACAGGGCCACCTTGCCAGACTTGAAATGCCCTTGTTCTAGATGACAGTTGTTCATCACGGGTGATATAAATAAGTCTGAGAGGATCCAGGTGGATGGTGGACTCGTAGCTCATGCATCACAGGCTGACTGGCTCTTTGATGGGTAATTTGCTGTGTAATTATCCCAACAAATGTCAGCTGAAACTTCTTAAAGTCTGCTGTCTTTTGTGTACGTTGGGAATGATTTTTATTCTTAATGTCTCAGATAAAGCCAGAATGGTTATTCAGTGTATAGGTTGTAGGTTAGGCATTTAAAAAGCTACTCATTTTAAGGTTGGGCTCGAGTTCCCTTGAGTTGGCTCGGAGGGGAGTTCCGAGATACTGTGAGTGTGGAGGGTCTGAGAGAGATTGGAGGTGGTATGCCTTGTTTGAGAATATTAAGAGAGGGGTGCTGCCTTTGAATATGTGGGCGCATTCCCTGACTTGTTGAGGTGACTTGGTCCTGTTGCAGCATAGAGCTTTTTTTGGCTCTCCCGTGGAAAGGGGGCTCCTCTTGTCTTGCTGTAGTGTGAACGTGGGTTTGGAAAGCCCAGCTTAGTCTGAAGTTCCTCTTATCCACGCAGTGTCCCCGCCCTCTCTGTGTATTCGCTGTCCCTGCTGTCCCCACCATCCCTGTGGACCCTCTCTTCCTCGTTGTCCCTGCATGAGATTCCCTTTAGGCACCTTCTCTTCTCATCAGGCCATCCTGTGAGGATCCCAGATGCTTTCCTGTGTCACGAGTTTGCACTTCCTTCTCTGTGGATTTTTCTTCTGCGACGGTGGTATTTTTAGTCTGAGTGGCACGCCTCCTTATTTTGCCTAGTTCTGTGCATGAGGCCCCCATTCTGTACCTTCTGAGCATAAGCTTCTATGTGTTCAGGCGCTTTTTTCAGGACGTCTGTTGCCTGCCTACGGCCTACCAGGATGGCAGTCCAGAAAGGCCTTCAGATCAATTTAGGAGGTATTTTCTCCTTGCTGTCCACAGTGCTTCACTTGTCTTCCATGTCTGCAGGTATCCCGATGACTGGTATGGTACCCAGCCCATGTCCAAGTATTACCCCTGATCCCCTGCCCTGGTCTTTCCACAGCATCTTTTCTGAGAGCTCAACCGTGTTCCCAAATGGGAAACTCTAGAAATAACTAACTCATCAGCTCAGACTTGTTTTTAAGGACTATGTTGTTACAATGGTTAGTTACATCATCGCCACTGTTACTATTTTGTAACTGGTTTATCAGTCAAACTCACACTAAGTATGGAAAAGCCTCATCTGTACACGGTGAAGCCATCTGTGGTTTCAGGTATCTGCAGACACTCCTGGAGCTCAGTCCTGCTGCTGACTTCCACTCCTTTCCACCATGGGCTTTGACTTGGAATAACTTCTGTTACAGTGAAGAGCGATCAGTTCCCATCCTGGAGCATTCAAGGAATTCAGGAAGGTGTGAAGAATGCAGGATGTAGTGAAGTACCAGGTGCTGCTGATGCAGGAGTATATTCTGATATAGATGCAAACAGAGAATTTGTGCCTAAGAGGTAGGTAAGTAAGAGTGTATGTGTGCATGTGTGTGTGTGTGTGTGTGTGTGTGTGTGTGTGTGTGATATGCTTTACTTTATGGATAGTTACTCATCTAGAAATTTATTTTGTTGTCACAAAAAGAATGTAAGTATATTTAACACATCACTAGAGAAGTATTTTTTAATTTAAATTTAAAAAAGACTTTGAAACCCATGTTTGAACATCTTACTCTCTGAAGCTCACTGATATTCAGGGGCTGTTCCCTCTGATAAAATTTCTTTCCCCTAGCATGTCAGTGTGACTTGGATCTTTCTCACAAGAGGCTTTTCTTGGTAGGGTCTGACTTGATGACACCCATTACTCTTGATCCTGCCTCAAGTTGATTGGTCTCATAACTTGTCTTCTGTCACACTGAAAGATCTACTTGTGTTTTGTGGTTATTATTCTCGTCTGCCCTCTCCTGAACCCCACTGTAGGAAGGTGAGGCTTTCTGTCACCTTTGCTCCCTTGTGTCTAGAACAGTGTCTAGTGAGCTTGTGAATGGTTGGTGAAGATCACAGTGCCGTAAACAACATCTAAAAAGTGTAAGAGACCAAATCCCAAGCATCTAGTGAGAACATACCCATATTACGAAATAGGTTCATAAATTAGAAGTGAACATATTCCTTTAATCCGTCTGGCCATGAAATCAAAATGGAAGTTATCAATGTTACCATTTTCTCTCCTCATATGCCAGTGCAACATTTGTAAACAGCTTGGAAGACAAAAACGCAGAGTTGGAAGCAGAGGGTATTGGACTTACTACTGCGGCACCCTGGGCTTCTGCTCAGTGAGGGACATACCTGAGTCATGGTACTAGCTCTCCACATCAGGGCAGAGAAAGAATGGGGACAGAGAGAAGGCTTCCCTTTTGAATGACCTCCTCCTTAAGCATGCTGCATCAAGATAAACTTTGCATTGGAGTGTCCAGTCATCTAATCACTCTTTGAAATTCAAGCTCCTAGGCAGGAGGTCTTGTAGCTTGTAACATTTTGACAGGCAGCTCTACTTCTACTTCATGATTGGTCAGTCACACATAGACCCCTCCCCACACCAGAGAGCTACTTCAGTCTCAGGGCATGTTCCTACAGATGCTCTCAGGGAGGAAATGAGAGCCCCTCGGAGATGCCCGCAAGGCTCCAGAGCCAAGTAAGGGAGCGTTTGTGTGTGTAACTGTTAGCATACGGTGTTTTGTTTGCCACCGGAGAAGTTTGTGCTGGCTCCTCTGCTCCCCCAGTCTTCCCTGCTAGGATTAATTTTATCCTGTGTGCGTGTTGGCAAAGACAGGATTCGTTTGCTCTAGTTGGAGTGACAGGCCACGTGGTCTCATCTCCCCGTCGCTCGCTCCCTGATCCCTGGTGCCTGGGCGTGCATGGCAGTGTCTCAGATGCAGTCCTTTGTGTACTCAGATGTCCCCTTTCCAAGCTGCTGCCCTGGGGACCGTCCTCACATACACCGGGTCCCATCACCCCTGCAGAGTGACTCAGGCTCGTCTTGGGCTGCGTCCCAGGAGTCCAGTGGACTCTGATATAGAGCGTGTTCTTTGGAATTGGCCTCTTGGAAGTTCCTCTTGAACTTAAACCATAGATGGCAAGGATATGGGGAAAGGGGAACCCTTATTCGCTGCTGTTGGGAATGCCAGCTTGCACTCCCCAACAGCGAGGTGGAACTCGGACCCACATCAACTACTGCAGTCACCATGGAAATTGGTGTGGAGGGCCCTCAAAAAAACAGAAAGAGATCTACTGTCTGGGCTGCTTGGTTTGTCAACTTGACACAAGCCTCCATAGATCTGGGAAGAGAGAATCTTTTTTAAAATTAATCTTCTCATACAATGTGTTTTGATGTTTTCTTCTCCTCCAGCGCCTCCCAGCTCCTCCACCCCTATACCCAGCCAAATTTACATTATTTTCTTTCTCTCTTTCAAAAACAAACAAACAAACAAACAAATAAGCAAGCAAAGCCAAAATAAAAACCAGGAAGTACACATACACACAAAACAAAATAGAAAGTCCACAAAGGTACTCATAGGCCCTAGGAAGGAAACCTGCTACTGTGTTTTCACTACATGGATGTAGCATCACATTGCTCTCTGAGTATCTATGCTCATGCGTTGGTCCATCTTGTCCCCACCCCCCACTCCCCTACCACCCCCCCAACCCCCGTGTCAGAGAATTTTCCTTAGCAGTAAACAGTGGTTCATGCAGAGACCCACAGCTGGTCACCTGCTGAAAATAGCTGACTGTGAGATACGCAGGCCTCTATGTGACATCCATATTGCCCCCCCCTCCTCCCCGAGGTTCAGAGACCATTGTGGAAGAACAGGCAGAAAGATTCTAAGAGCCATTGGCAGTTGGCAGTTGATGACTGCTGGGGGAAGGAAATTATCTTTCTCTAGCAATGTGGGCCCTGGTGGGTTGCCCATGCTCTGGTGGATGGCCCTACCCTCTCTCTCTCTCTCTCTCTCTCTCTCTCTCTCTCTCTCACACACACACACACACAGCGCTAACTAGATTCAGTGAGTTAAAAAAAAAGAGAGGCATGAATTTGGAAGGAGCATGTGTTGGGGGCTCTGGAAGAAGTTGGAGGAGTGATAGAATACTTTTTATGAAACTCTCAGAGAATAGATTGAAAATAAATAGATTTTGTGCATGTTTTGTTAAATTTCTTATAAATGGCCCTTCTTTCCCAGAAAGTGTTATTGTTAGCATTGGAGTGTCTGTCTCACTTCTACTGAAGATCTATGTTCCTAATTCAGGATGTCTGCTGACCTGTCCTAGCTCCTAGCCTTGTCTGGCTCAAGGTCTGTCCCTCAGTTAGGGTTGTTGAATGTTTGAGTAGCTTGTGCTATGATTAAGTCTTTGGGGAATTTTTTTCTCTCTCTTCTCTTCTCTTCTCTTCTCTTCTCTTCTCTTCTCTTCTCTTCTCTTCTCTTCTCTTCTCTTTTCTTTCTCCCTCCCTTCTTCCCTTTTTTCATGACAAAGTTTCTTTGTGCAGCCCTGGCTGTCCTGGAACTTGCTTTGTAGACCAGGCTGGCTCTGAGCTCACAGAGATCCACTTGCCTCTTTCTGCCTTCCAATTGCTGGGATTAATGGCGTGTGTGCCACTAATGTCCAGCTGGGATTTTCTTTCTGAATTGTGAGTTTTTAAACTTCCTGGCCCAGGTGTTAAAACTTGTTCATCCAAAATATTTAAATGCAGGTTGCATGTGAGAGACCCCAAAGTGTTTCCCCCTGAAATGTACAGCCTTTGAATGCTCCCCCAAGGCCTGTTTCCCGATCTCTGAGAATACAGCCAGTGAGAAGCTCTTTGTTAGCAAGAAGACCTAGCCTGACTGTCTGTGTCAGAGACCCAGAGATAACTCCAAGGATAGCTCACTCCCTCTCTTTGTTCCTTCAGCAAGGCTACCCCACCCCCTTGCCCAGAGAAGAGCTGTAGCCTAACTCCTCCCAAATCCTCCCAACTTCTCACTTTTTCCTTAAAAGCCCCCTACTGTTGCTGCTCTGGGTCGAGCTCCCCAGCCCCTCCAGGTAAAAGGAGCTCGACCTCAGCTAGCTAATAAATAAAGTCCTCTTGCAGTTTGCATCAAGACCGATTCTCATAAGTGATTTGGGGTGTCGCCTTTCCAGAGTCAGAAAGAGAGAAATTCCTTACAATTTCTAAGTCTTTCACATGTTGACTCTGAGCTTCTGTCAAGGAACTCCTTCCTGGGAGATGGACTAGCAGAGCTCTTGTTAGGCTCCTGGGTTATGTGGTCTGGCCTTTTCATCTAGCTGCAAGTCAGGATGAAGGGCCATAGTTGCTGTAGGCACTAGAATATTTGAGTTACACGCTCCTGGCAACAGTTCACATTTAATTCTCCATCCCTTGTTTATTCTGTGCACTCTGGACTGAACTGCACCAGACGTTAGAGAAGACCATCCTTAACAAATAGGTGGTTTTGAGTCCTCTGCAGTCTGTGGTAGTAGCTAGGAGAAGCCAAGTGTTGCCTTCCTGGTGACAGAGTATGAGGAAGATTAAAGGAAGTATTTCAAGGCAGGTGTGTAGGGCTGAAGAGGACCTTCAGAGGGGGTAGAGAAGCCTGAGGGAGGTAAAGAAAGAGCTTGGGAGATGGGTGAGTGGGTTGGTGTGCCAATAGGCCGGACCCTGGTGACATCTGACTTGACATGTCTGAACAGCCAGCTCAAATGCTGCTGTCACATTCGGCAGCATCCTGCAGTGGGGCTGACTCCCAAGGGAAGGCCAAGGTGCCAGCCTTCTCCCACTTCTTTGTTGAAGGCTGTGCCATCTCATGGGTCTCCTGCTGCATGTGGGTCTGTGGCTTCAGGGTTCCTACTTATCATTGTGTGATCTCTTTCACTCTGACATCTGTCCTTGCTTCCCTCTCTCCTCCCCTACAACTGTCTCCTGGCTCAGCCTCTTGTTATGGTCTCTTTCCCTACAGCAGTTTGAGACTTTCCAAGCCTCTGCTTGTCCCTTCTCATTCTAGGCATTGTCTCATGAACTGCATGTCTTTCTCCAGTTGCCAGCTTCTCACTGAAAACCGACTTGGTCACTCCCTATAAAGTTATTCCTTTGTTTAGCATTAGCATTAGCTAATGCTGCCACCTTTTAATACAGCTCCTCATGTTGTGGTGACCCCCCAACCATAGAATGAATTTTTTGGTACTTCATAACTATAATTTTGCCGTTGCTATGATTGTAATGTAAGCAGCTGAGGTGCAGGATATCTGATCTGTGACCCTTGTGGGGCAGCAACGCATAGGCTGAGAACCTTTGCTTTAGAGCAAATTTTGATGCACACGTGATTCAAGAGGAGTACTTTAATAGCCTTCAGGCAGAAGCAGCCCAAGTATCTATGGACACAAGGGCAATAAACAAAATGTGACACGCATGTGTTGTGGAATGCTGTCCATGAGACAAAAAAGGAAAGAGGTTCTGGCCCAGCTTGCAGCATGATGAACCTGGAGGGCATTTTGTGGAGTCCAGTCAGTCACAGAGGGGTGCATCATGTGTGATTCTACTTCGTTGAGGCACCGGGAGAAGTCAAACTCACCGAGACAGGGAGGAACAGTGTGGGTGGGGCTCCGGAGAAGGAGTGAGAGGGGTGTTATTTAATAAATATAGAGATGAGAAAGTTTGGGAGATCTGTTGTGTAACAAACTGCATGTACTTAACATTTCGTTTCTGCACACTTAAAAATAGTTAGGCTGGAAATTTTCAGACTGTGCATTCTTACTATTTAAAAACTAACCAAGACCAAACAAAAAAGTACTCCGTCTTCACCCGTCACTCGTGTGCCTCTGTTTGAGCCATTTGCTCCTTTGAACATGCACCTGTTTCATGGGCCTCCTTTTTCTACCTTGACAATCTCTTCTCTGGAGTGTAGAGGCCACAAGGCTGAGATTCCTGTTTTGTTCCCTAGAGGTGTAGAAAAGTGCTTAGCACCAGGGACACAGTTCATAAGTATGTGCCTTAAATCTGGTCCCAGTTGGACCCCCCTCCCCAAAGCTCAGACATGGACTTTGAGGGGCTTCTGGCAAGAGGAGGGGGAGCTCTGTTCACCAAATTGAGACTTTACATTTAGCTAGCAGTGCTGTATGGGGACAGGAAGGCAGGCTGCGGGCAGCTCTGAGGTCTCTCTTTGCTCTGGAGCAGTGCTTATGAACTCGGGCTGTTTCTTCACCACTGGTTGAATGAAGATGGAGCAGCTTCACTGGGATGGAGAATTCCTGCAGCATGGCAGGTGTGTCTAGCACCTGTGCAGCCCATTCTCCGAGGACAGAGAAGACACGGCTTTTTACAAACACACTAGTGTTCCCTTCTCCAAGACCCGTGCTAGTATAGACACGGTTTTCAAAACAAGCCTCCGTGGAACCCTAGTGTTCTTGGTGCCTTTGCAGATTGCAGGACTTGAGCTCTTAGCAATGTCACATTTTGACGCTCATTCTAATGACTCATGTGGCAAAGGTGCTGGGAGCTAAGTGTTCAGCCAGGCTTGCCAGCTGGCCTTTTTGTTTCTGGGTCCTGCAAAGCTGGGGGCCCTCCTTGTTGCCAAGATTCTTTATTTGCCGTCTTGAAGGTCAGAGAGAACTCAATTAAAGCAAGGCAGTGAACGAGTGAGCGAGCTGCCTTTCCTAAAGGTTCAGCACTTAAGGCCTGGGCCTCACACAAAGGGGAGTGTTCCAAGAGGTCTTTCAAAGGGAAGTCTCACTGCAGGTGAGAAGAGAACTTGTGAAGACCCTAATGGATGCTAGAGAAGAAGGCGTGCCTGCATGATTAATCCCTGGAGCATTTACCAAGTGCTGGCAGCTGACCACTTGCATAGAAAACCTCACAGTCCACAGCTTGGCAGAAGTCTGAAGAACGGAGGGTCCACAGGGTTTGGGCACTTCTTGCTATAGCTATTAGAAATGGAAGACAGGGGCTGGTGAGATGGCTCAGCGGGTAAGAGCACCCGACTGCTCTTCCAAAGGTGATAAGTTCAAATCCCAGCAACCACATGGTGGCTCACAACCATCCGTAACGAGATCTGGCTCCCTCTTCTGGAGTGTCTGAGGACAGCTACAGTGTACTTACATATAATAAAATAAAAATAAATTAAAAAAAAAAGAAATGGAAGACAGGTATATCAGTCATTCTGGGCTGCTGCATAATAATGCCACAGACTGGGCAGCTTAAACTCAGATGCAAAGTCCTCCTGCCCTAGAGACTGCCAAGTCCCCCGTGGATTTGGTTCCTTGTGAGGACATGCTTCCTGGTCTGCAGACTGCTGCCTCTGTG
>LR749512.1:869105-935905 GCA_902729485.2 Mus minutoides | reverse complement strand
TGTGCTGCCTCTGTGCCGTGTGTGCTGCCTCTGTGCTGTGTGTGCTGTGCTGTGCTGTGTGTGCTGCCTCTGTGCCATGTGTGCTGCCTCTGTGCCATGTGTGCTGCCTCTGTGCTGTGTGTGCTGCCTCTGTGCTGTGTGTGCTGCCTCTGTGCCGTGTGTGCTGCTTCTGTGCTGTGTGTGATGCCTCTGTGCTGCATGTGCTGTGTGTGCTTCCCCCATGAGTGGGAAGAGTTTTATTGTCTTCTAACACGCAGGGTTCCACCGTCATGGCTTACCTAACCCTTATCTCCATCCCATTGGGAAGCAGAACTCCAGTGATAAAGTTTGAGGGAAACATTTGGTCTATAGAGAAAGAGAATGATGGGTTATCTGCCTGAATGTGGTTCTCTGGGTTTGCAGTAGCCCTTAATGAGGTGGAACTGTTTCTGCTTCTCTCTCTTAGAGAAGATTCGTTAGTATTATGCATTCGTTTTTTTCCCCAAGAAACATCTTAGTTGTATGGAGCTTGAAGCAATGCACTCTGGGAACCTTTCCATGATGAGTAATGCAAAAATGTAATTATGTACAAGGCCAAGACAACAGGTGTCTGTAGGTGGAGCCTGGGCCTGTGAGAGTCTCCAGTGCGTCATCTTCATTAGTTGCTTGAAAATCTTGTGGGCTCATTCCTTTTCTTTTTTTAAACTTTAAAAATAATGTCTATTTACCATTTTCTTTAAATTTCAGCAATAATATAGATCACTGTAGGGAATTTAGAAACTCCAGGTGAGGCAAAACATCTGGCTTCATAACTGTGTGAGAAAACTTGGCTAGGAATAAATTGTGTGTAGGTACCTTGATTGCAGAATGGGATAGATGAGTATTGCAGCACCTCCTTGCTGAATGTATCTCTATAGTAAAGGGCGTGTGGCATTATGTCAGCACACTTTCCCACTGTTGACTGCCTTTCAGTCAGTGTCCTAGACGGGCTGAGGCAAGAGAGTGTCCTACACGTGTCTAAAACTGAGAACCTCTGTGAAGGCTGAAGATGATGGAAGGCCAGACATCAGTGATTCCAAGGTAACTGAGTAGCAGTGTCACCTCGCTGGTGTCTGTCATGTGCCTCTGGATGGATGGGTCACTGCTACTGTCCTCCTGTTGTCCTCTTGTGATTAGAATGTATTTCCTAATGGGATCATTAGGTGATTGGATGAGATGAGTTTCATCTGTCAGGCGTTTATAAAAGCATGGTTTGGAGGCTGAGGAGATGTGTTGTTCAGCAGTTCCCTCTGAGATCAAACATTTTAACTTGGAGGAAAGCTCCTAAAGAGACTCAGGGTAATTCTAAAGGAAGGGTCCTTGAAACTCAGGAAATAAACAACTTAGAAGCTTCAGGAAGTCCCTGAAACTGACCAGATAGTCTAGGCTCCTTCTTCCCTGAGCTTATATAAACAGTAAGAACTGTTGAGAGCTCTACCAGACAGGAAGAGCCACCTAGAAGAGGTTCAGAAAAGCCAAGCTGCCTGGAAGAGATGCCTTCAACTTGTTAAGCTGCCTGCAGGTTGTACAGTGAATTCCAGGTTTCCAGCTTTGATGAGTCATTGCTCGTGCTGATGTTGGTGTTTGATTGTATCTGTACTTTGGTCTATTGCTGTTTCTCCATCTGGGATTCAATATTCTCTGGGAACAGTGTCACATGACATGAGATGGCTCAATTGGTAAGAACACTTAATATTCAAGTGTGAGGACCCAAGTTCAGATCCCTAGCATCTGCACACATGTGTGCGTGTGCATGTGCGTGTGAGTATAGACGCTCCATTTCCTCCATCAAGCCAGTTTTTGTCCCTCAGAAGTGGCCTGTCAGGTTCCTGGCCTGGACAGAGGCTGAGAGATTTAGGTGCATTTGGGGTGGTTTCTATGTACAGCCCTGTTTGGTATCACCCAGAGACTGATTCCAGCACATTGCAGATCCTAAGATGTGTGTCCATTTACACAATGGCATGGCATTTGTGTAGAACCTTTGCAAATGTTGTGTTTCCTATTAAACCATCTCTTGATGATTTATATTAGCTGGGATATAGTAAATGAGTATAAACAGTCATTCTGTGTTGTTCAGGGAGTTGACATAGAAAAAAAAGCTTTTTCAATATAGGTTCTACTCAAAAAATGTATTTGATTTACCTTTGGTTTACTTGAAGGATATGCATAGATATATTCACATACATATGTATGTCTGTCTTTTTTTTTTTTTTTTTACATATGTTTGTTGTTCAAGATATTGCCTTTCACTGAACCCAGAACTCAGCGAATTGACCAGACTGGTGGCTAGCCTGGGGGTCCTCCTGTGACCACCTCCTCACCACTGGGATTACAGCTGTTTGCCTAGATTTCTACTTGTGTACTGGGCTCAGGACCGGAGTCCTTGGCCTTCTGTGGCAAGCATTTCACTGACTGAACCAACTTCTCATTCCACGTGTCACAATATTGTCTTCCTGTTCACCACCGTATATTCATAGCCTGTTTCATGAATCTCAGTTCACTGGAGATTTTTATTTTTTTATTTATTAGGCATTTGGCTACTTAGTGGCTGGCTGCACTCATCATCCTTGCACAGCTTCAGGAGGGACTCCTTTAGGATCCCTTCTCCCCTCCCCAAATCTGCTCCTGCCACAGGATCTCTGTGTTTCCCAGGATTGTAAAGACCAGAGAGCCACTACACCCCTGTGTCCTCACCAGCCTTGGGTGCCACCTCATGTGCTGGGCACGGGGAAGGGGCACCAGCTTCCTGACTTGACTGATGAAAAATGCTAACGTGCTGCTGTCTTGCTAAGCATTTCACGGGTTTCTCATGACTGTTTTTTCTCTTCTTCCTTGGCATTTGCTCTTTAAAATTCAAATATTTCTTCCACTCAGGTAAAATGTTCTTAATCTAGCTTCAAACAGAAAAGGTCAGAGAGAGGCTAAAACTCTCTGGAAGCTTACATACATAATGCAGAGTGATGGCTGTAGTGCTTATAAATGTCTGCCTCAGCTTTCTTTCTTTCTTTGGAGTTTTTCCATCTTTTGTTTGTTTTTGTTTTTAAAGAACCAAAAAATTACAGATCCAGCTACAGCCTTTTGTGCCCTCCTCCAGCCTGTCCTGTCATACATAAACAAGGAGGGTATTTCCTATGCTGCATTTCTCTGTCTTATAATTTATGTGCAGTGCTTAAAAGAAGCACATAAGCATTATTAACTGTATGTGCCACTCTGAAACTTGCATTTAGCAACTTGATTTTGTTTAGTGCATCCATCCAGGTTGATTTGCATAAGTTCCTGTTTGTAATTCCCCCTGAGAACACATGTGGCTTTCTAGCTAGGGTTCTACAACTGCCAATTCAAACAAATCGGATGAAAATATTTGGAGAAAATAATTGGTATCTCTACTGAACACGTTCCCATTTTCCTGGCATTACTTGCTAAACAGTTCAGTTACAAAGTATTTATATAGTATTTCTTTATATTTTGTATCTGAAGTCAACTAACTATGACCTATGAATATGTTGGAGAGTGTCTACAGGTTCTGTATAAGGACCAGGCCATTTTATATAAGGCACTAGATTATATCTTAGTTTTGGCTATATTCCTTTAATTAATGTATTTAAATTGTTCATTGTTGGTATACAGAAATATAATTAATTTTTGTTAACTTGTATTCTGTAACTTGGGTTATTTGCTTCAATTGTATGTATATGTGTGTGTTCTTTATAGAGATTTATAATAATTATTATTATTACTACTACTACTACTGCAAAGTTGGGGCATTTTCAGGAAGAAATTAGTCAACTTCTGCCTGTCTATGGATGCATTTTATATAGTTTTCTTGCCTGTGACTTCTGTACCTGGACAGAACCTACAGAATAATGCTGAATGGGAACTGACATCCTCACAGTCTTCAGATTTTTTTTTTTTTTTTTTGAGTCAGGGTTTCCTTGTGTATGCTTAGCTGTGCTGGAACTTGCTTTGTAAACCAGGCTGGCCTCGAACTTGTATAGATCCACCTGCCTCTGGCTTCCAGGTACTGAGACTAAAGATGTGTGCTACCATGCTTGGCTTCCTTCTTCAGATCCTAGGTGAGGAATCTTTCCGTTTTCAGCATCAGTGTCAGTTTCTTAGAATGTCATGTAGCAAGCTGAGGAATTTTTGTCTGTTCTATGTTGAGTAATTCTGACCTTGAAAAGATGTTGGAATTGGTCAAGTACCTTTTCTCCATCAATCAAGATGGTCAGGTAGGTTTGTGCTTTCTTCTGTTAAGAAGCTCTATTATGTTGAATGACTTTGGATGTTTGGCATATTTCATATTTTAGGAATCACGTCCTGTTTGGTCATGGTATATACACAATTCTGTTAATATGTGTATTAGTTTATTTTCTATCACTCTGATAAAATACCATAATCAAGGCAATTTATAGAAGGAAGTATGTCTATTGGGCTTACAGTTCCACAGAGGTGAGTCTGTCACCTTTACCATCACCATCACCAACATGGTGGGGAGCATGGTAGCTAGCAGGTATGGCAGCAGGAGAGGCTGAGAGCTCACATTTCTAAACACAAGCAGGAAACTGAGCAAGCCAGCTGGGGATGCCAGGAGGCTTTTGAGACTTCAAAGCCCTCCTGCACTGACATACTTTCTATAGCAAGGCTGTACCTCCCAAAGCCCCAGGAGCAATATGACCAATGGTGAACCAAGTACTCAAATGCCTGGAATATGGGAGATACCTTATTCAATCTACCACAACACTATTTATCCTCTTTGCTAATAATTTTGCAACTGTGCTTACTGTCATTTATTTTTTCCTGGAGATGTCCTTGGGTCAGCTATTGCAAACATTTTTAAAGACAGCACTCACACTAGAAGGTCTCAATACCTCATTTTCAATGGTTCATCATCACAGAACATCACTAAGGAAACAGTTCAGCTGCATTGAAGAGTACATGAACCTTACAGACATAATAGAGCATTCCGTCCCATGGAAACAGAATATATATTCTTAATACACACAAGGAAAAAAAAACACAGGAAATCAGCAAAACTAGTTCTTAAAAGATTAAATGGATGCATTTTCTCCCTTGGCAGCTTGCCTGGAACCTTCCAATCCATAGACGAGGGCAGCCCTCACCTCCCACCACCAACAAAACTTTGTTTTTCTTAACAGAAGATGGAGAGGCAATTAGAAAGATCTACACCCCATCAAAATGCAGATATCACATGACTGTGTGATGCCCAGCCAAGAATGGGGTGTGTGTCATACAACTACATCCGAGGCTTGGGGATTAAGATCCTGAAGACTAGGATCACTCCTGCCTGGCAACTGGACAGGGATATTACTTCTATGAACAATATGGTTACCTATACAAGGCCTCCACAAAGCACACCAACTCACACACCAACATGAATGGAGGAAAGTTTCACAAGGCCCTTACGCCTAAATGGAAAGCTATAGGCAAGCAAAGGCTGCTGAGGGACAAACAGGTTGTTTTGTTTTTGTTTTTGTTTTTGTTTTTGTTTTTGTTTTTCTTCAGTGATGAGACCCCAGTTTAGGTGGTTAGCCCTAAATACATGAAAATAAGGTAAAAAACAATTCTGACTTGGTTGGTTATGCCTGTGTGTGTGTGTGTGTGTGTGTGTGTGTGTGTGTGTGTGTGTGATATAGAAGAGGCCATGAATTCAAGAGGAGATTGGGGGACATGAGAGGGGTTACATTGGGGACAAAAGGAAATGATGCAAATATCTGTTAATGTTTGAAATTGTCAAAATAAAAGAAGGTTAAAAAGCAATACACTTTAAGTAGACTAAGAGAAAGAGAAGATTCCAATAAAGTCAGACATGAAAAAAAAAAAAAAAAGACAGTTGATACCACAGAGATACAAAGGCTGGGAGGAGAGTGCCATGAGCAGCTACCTGTATGCCAACAGATTAGGTAATCGACAGGAAATGGATGCGTTCCTAGAGCCGCACAAGCTGTAGGTGGTGACTCAGGAACTACACATCTGAGCAGAGTAAAGAACTGCATTGGTTCCCTAAGAACGGAGTGTGCCTGGGACTGCTGGCTTCATGGAGGAGTTCCACAAAAGGCTGAGATCAGACTTACTCTGGAACCTTTCAACTCTTCCACAATGTGAGTGCGGGAGGAGAGCATCTCTAAGCTACCTGTGTAAAGCCGGCATTATCCTGATAGTGAGGAAAACATAGGCCATTATTCCTATGAGCACAGTTCAGAAATTCTTCACGGAGTCCTGGCAAGTTGACGTCAGCAACACTTTTAGAGGAGTGTTGAAGATGATTAGAGTGATTTACTCCTGGCCAGGAATGACTCAACATGCACAAACCAAGACATAATGCATAAACATAAAAAGGGATCGACATATCATCACATCAGGAGATAGAAGACAAGTTGAGAAAAACTTAACATCTTTTCATGATTAAAAGGTCCCTCACAAATGTGTTAGATGGAAAGTACATTGCCGCAGTAAAGCCACACACACACATGTCATAGACACAAGTCCCATCTAGCCTCACACTCATGGGTGAAAGAAAGTGCTTCTGCTAAGATCAGGGACAAGACCCAAGCCACTCTCGATGGCTTCCACTCAACACAGGGCTGGAAGCCCTAGCAAGGAGAATCACTTTAACTGCCAAGGAAGAAATGGAGGTGCCTGTTTCAGATGACAACATCTTGCACAGAGAAAATGAAAGGCATAAGGAAAAATGGTTAAAATTCATAAATAAATTCAGTAACACAGCACAATTTGAAAGCCAACGTGGAAGAATCGCTTGTGTTTCTATTGGAGGAACACTGAATCATCTGAAAAAGGATTGAAAAACAAATCCATTTATATTAGTATAAACATAACAAGGAACCTATGGGTAAGTTCAGCCCGGGAAGCGGGAAGAGGCAACATGCAGAAATAGAAACTGTTAGTGAAAGATACTTAGGACACACAAGAAGCCTGTGTTTAAAAATAGAGACTCAGTATTGTCAGATATCCATACTGCCCAATGTACAGATTCAATGGAATCTTTACCACGTTTTATTGAGGTTTTTTTTTTTAATGAACTTTGGCTTTGTGAGTGTCTCTCTATTTTTATTATTGTTTTGTTGTTATAGTTTGTTTATTTGCCTGCTTGATTTCTGAAGAGAGAAAGAAATGACATGGAGGTAGGGGTGGGGGGATCTGGGAGGAATTGAGGGAGAGCAAGCTGTGATCAGAATAATGTATGAACATTTTTCAGTAAGAAAGGTTAAAAAAATGAAATGGAAAACAATTACCAAAATCATATAGAACCCCGGAGTCTTCAAAGAACTAGCATTTTTTTTTTTTTTTAGTAAACAGAATAAAGATAGAGTCGTTCTATTTACTTTATTTCAAATATATTATGAAGATCTGCTCCTCTAAAGAGGTTAATGAGACATGAGCATAGGAAGCACAGGTAGCTCAATGAAGCACAGCAAAAAGGCCAGCAACAAGCCACATATGACCAGAAGCCCACACAGGAAAGGAGGAGGTCTTTAGTAAACACAGTTGGGAAAACTAGACATCCAATGCAAAAATAAAATTGCACTTATATCTAAAGGAGTACACAAATATAGACAACTAATCACATGAACATAGTCCCTGAAATCGCAACAATAATGTTTATAGCATGAACTTAGGTGACATGTGGATGCTGGAACCCAACTTAGGTCCTCCGAAGAACAGCAAGTGCATTCAACCTCTGAGCCATCTCTTATGAGCCATCGTTTCTTGTTTCTTATTATGCTTAACATCTTGGTTTTGTTGAAAAGTGGACATTTTTATATTTTAGAATAGAAGCTTTGGAGAGTAAACTATTTTCCTTCCTTGGTACTTCTTTTTGTTTACCATAGACTAAAACCTCTCATTGCTTACTGTAGACCAGGTCCTTGTTGCTTACTGTAGATCAGGTCCCTGTTGCTTACTGTAGAACAGGTCCTTGTTGCTTACTATAAACCAGGTCCTTGTTGCTTACTGTAGATCAGGTCCCTGTTGCTTACTGTAGAACAGGTCCTTGTTGCTTACTGTAGAACAGGTCCTTGTTGCTCACTGTAGAACAGGTCCTTGTTGCTTACTGTAGAACAGGTCCTTGTTGCTTACTGTAGACCAGGTCCTTGTTGCTTACTGTAGAACAGGTCCTTGTTGCTTACTGTAGACCAGGTCCTTGTTGCCTACTGTAGAGCTTCTTGAACTTTTTCTTTTTGTGACCTCCTTTTCACCTAAGACATTGTCATGTTATTCTGGGTATATAGCTATATGGAACAGGTAAGCATATCAAACAACTACTGATAATAAATCATAAAGAAATTTATTTTAAAACAATTCTTCACTGTTCTTATAATTTACCATTTATTGAATATAAAAAACAAACTTGCATACTAGTAAAGTAGATGCGATTGTTTAGATTTTTGCATAAAGGATTTTTTTTTATATAAAGAATTGGCTGCATATTTGATACTGCGGGACACAGAACATCTTCAGTGTTTTTCATAGTTGATCAATATTTTGATTTTTTGATTGTTATTCCTGAGAATGCTGCTTTGCATAAATACATAATACCAAACAGCAGGCGTGTGTTTAGGGCCATTGTAGAAATTGTTGGAAATGCTAACCTAATCCTGAGCCAAAATGTATTTAGCAAATTTTCTCTATGGAACTCAGAGAACAGTTTCTAAAATTAAGCATTCCAACACAATGCCATCCAGAGATAGACAATTTGACCCTAGCATGCTAGGAAAGACAGTAGGAAAATCATAAGAAGTCTCTTTTCTGCTTCCCCACCCCGTCTCTAGAAGAGCAGCAAGTCTATACGATGTAGTAATTACAGTCTCTAGATGACAACAGTCTATGCCAAGGTCCTTCCTACAGCTCTTGTGCCCTGCACAAGGCCTGAGGGGTGTACAGTGCAAAGTGTGTACACTCTGTGCTCAGTTACCTGGGCTGCAGTGAAGTTACATGACTTAGCATGGCTGAGCAGTGGAGGTCCAGTCCCCATATGACTCCTAATTAAGTTCTGATTCTTGTACTTTCAGATAGATTTTACTGTTGGTGTGTATGTGTGTGTGTGTGTGACTCATTCCTTGCATCCAGTTATATGACCCTGTATGCTATGGTGACCCACAGTTTAAAAAGCTGGGCTATAGGCTATGTCACTGTTCTTTTGTTTCTAAGGTCTGTGTCCCTTGTCATTTCTGGTCTCTGAGGTCTCTATGTTCATCTAGTATCTTCAGAGAGCAGGGAGGGAAGGGGACTAGAGGGGGGAATGCAGAGCTGGGGGAGGGATGCAGAGCTGGGGGTGGGGAGTGGCTGATTTTGCTGACAGTTGCATATCATTTCTGGATCATCAGCTAGATAGGACACACACAGCTCTGCCTGAGCCCTTACTTGCTGATCATACTAAGCTTGCCCATCACACCTTCAGTGCCTTCTCAGGTCTCCTGAGTATAGATCCTGTCCTGGGCACTCACAACCTATCTGCCTTTCTAAATTCTTCCCTCTCCACTCTCTGTGAGGTTTCCTTTTATGGCCTCAGCACCTTCTCACTGGGGTGGAAGAGAGCGGCAGGTGTTCCAGAAAAACACAATGCACAGCCACCTGGGACTGGAGATTAGCTCTGAGCCCCCAGTGAGCCCTTCCCCCCTCCTCTCTTGGGTCAGTCTTACATCAGTCTCCCACAGGTCAGTCCACAGATGCACAGCTCCATGTGAGTCAGGTCTTCTGTGTGCCCTTTAGAACCAAGGACCAGGGCCTGCCTGGGCATTCAGTTGCTGTCTTCAAGAGTTTAGGCATTGCAATAAACAAAAGCAAAAACTCAGCAATGACCCACAGAGGGTTTCTTCGGTTTTAACATTTTTTTTTCGTTGATTCAGCATTTTTGTGGTGACTGTGAACTTTTTACTGTTTTCCTGGCTTCTGACAGAGTTGATCGTTTCTGTGAGTTGTTGATGTTTCTGCAGAGAGATAGCCCTTGGAGATGCCTGGTCGGCCTTTTTGCTGATGTTTCTGGCCTGAATCCAGATGTGTTTAAGTGTTGTCAACAAAATATGGTTTTGGCTTGCAGAGTGAGACTGAGGGTTAAAGCTTTTAGATTTTTAAACAGAGTAACTGTTCGATAAAACCCAATAAACAATGGAACAATAAAAACAGCTAACTTATAAACTTCTTTTCCTGCTAGAGCCCTTTTATTTTGTATCTTTCAGCATGAAGATGAGGTTGTTTTCAGGGCTCTTAACTCTATGTTGTAGTCAATAGATGCTTTGTTACTTTAGTACATATTTCATTTGGTAAAGAATTTATTCCACAAGTATACTGTATGGGTTGAGGCATGGCATGCTCTGGGGGGCTGGGGAGCAAAGTGTAAATTAACAGAGCAGAATATGGCAATTAAAAAATGTTTTCTGTTCATGTTAAGTTTGTTTCACAGAAAAATATAAGCAAATAAAAGTATGTATATATCTATTTTCCTCTCTGTGTGTTTGTGTATCTGTGTGTCTATGTGTGTATCTCTGTGTGTGTGTCTGTGTTTGTGTATCTGTGTATGTGTGTGTGTGTATGTCCATTGTGTATATGTATGTGTCTGTGTGTGTCTGTATGTGTCTATGTGTGTGTCCATGTGTGTGTGCCTGTGTGTGTATCTGTGTGTTTCTGTATCTCTTTGTTTGTGTATGTGTGTATCTATCTCTATATATCTCTCTCTGTGTATCTGTGTGTGTGCTTGGAGTACAGTGATTCACCTTGTTCCATGCTGTGAAGTTTTAACCTAGTGCTAATGATCCAGAAATTATATATATATTCAATAGAAATTTGAACTCTGATCCTAGTGATCTGTGATGTCCTGCTCTGCTGGCTGAGTAGATCCTAGACATTCATGGGATGCTGAGGGAGACAGCTGTCACTATGATGTGTTGTGTCCATTGGTTTTCAGCTTAGGATGGGCACATCTGGGCAGACTGTACAGTGAGTCAAGGAACACCCGTACTTTCCTGTGATAATTTCTGTACTTGTTGTAGTTTATGTTTACCTTGTGGACAGTTTTGGGCCTGATGCTCAAAAAGCACCAAAGTTAACTCTTTCTACACCCCTGCTCCTAGGCCTCCTGAATGGGTGGGCAAGGGCAGTGACTGAAGACTTACTCCTTTAGGACCCAGGAGAATAGACACGGTAACAAAGGAGAACAGTAAAGTCAGAACGTTCCAAGTAATGACCTTGGCAGGGCCAACCGATGTACTTGAAGTCCACGTGAAGGTGTGCAGATGAGTGCAGTGTTGTGAGTAAGCGGGGCAGGGGAGGTTCTGTTTTCATTGAATTCTTGTCATGATGAGGTGTGAAGTTTAATTTTTCTAGCCCTCGAAGGAACGTGTTTTCTTTAACTTGAGTTGTAACAAGTTAAAACATGTAAAAACCTAAAATCTTGAAACACATGTTTCCTTGCTCCCGGGCTTTAAAATCTAGAGGAAACCCTGTGCGTGCTTCAGGCTGCACGTGTTACCCATACAAGTCATGCACACCCCACAGGGACCCCAGGACCATGGAAGAGGGGACCCCAGGACCATGGAAGAGGCGACAGCAGTACAGTGAGCAAAACAGAAGGATTTTTTTAAAATATGGGATTTACAGTGTATATCGTGTGTCTATTTTTACAAGAGCTGAGATTTAAAATACATAATTTCACATTAATGTAAGTTATACAATGTTTATATTAGTATTAAACATAAGCTATATAATCCCTATATATCCATAGAATTTTCCACAGATTAATACAATCACTTATTTTATGGTTATTTAAAACTATAACTATCAGAAATTTGAGACGGCTCTTTTATGGTTGTCAGTAAATGGTTTCTGACGTTAATGCGATAAGCTGAGGACCCAGAAAAGTTGATAGGGTAATGAAGGAGAGCCATCAAGGCAGAAATGCAGCGTTGCTGTCTTTGAAGCTTACTGTAAAGATAATCACGACAGTGTGTTGATGGAGAACGGACAGACTGATCAGTGGAACAGATCAGTGTCCAAGAATAGACCCACTTGATAGAGCTAACTCATCCCTGACGAGGGAACAAAAGCAATCGAGTGGAAAAAAAAGACAGCGTGTTCAACAAACTGTGCTGGCTATCTACATTCAAACTCTTTACCAACATGAACTCAGGATCTCAGAGCCAAATGCAAAACCTCACTGTGTAGGCATCCTAATAGTTCACAGGAGAAAATTCAGAGGACTTCAGCAGTGACTCTTTAGATAAGAGGGATGATACATGGGAGAAAGAAGTGGTCGGTTAGACTTCATTAGAATTAACGGCGTGCTCTGTGAAAGACCCTGTCGAGCCACAGATGAGGAGGAAATGTTTGCTGGAGTCATATAATATGAAAGACTATCTCCAACATATACAAGACTCTAACAGCAGAAATACAAAGCCAGACAGCCAAGTTAAAGCTTTGGCAGGGGATGGAATCAGATACCTCGCAGAGATGATGCACAGACCACAGACAGGCAATCAGGACGCACATGACATGGCCCCAGGGAAGGTCACATTATAGTGACGGGCTCCCCTGCATGTCATGAGAACACGAAGACTGGACCCTAGAGGCTGTGCCCCATGCTCACCGAAGGAAACTGCAGGGAATTCCAGTTTCTTACAAAATAAAACTTTTTTTTCTTTATGACATTGAGCCCAAGCTAGTTTCAAATCCATGGCCTGCCTCCCTCAGCCACCCACACGTGCCATGCCTGGCAAATGCATTGCATATAATGATCAGCCTTTGTCTGTGATAAAACAATTGAGACAAACAACTTAAAGGGATAAGAAGTTTGTTTTGACCAATGCTTTTAGGGTTTTCAGTTGATAGTATTTTGGGTCTGTCACTCTGGGCTTGTGGCAGGGCAGAGCATTATGGTGGGACACTCTGACATGGGGAACATTCTTACCTACAGTGGCTAGGCACTGAGAGGACAAAACGCCATGGTCCCATTATCCCTCAAAGTCACCTTTCAGTGACATAACTTCCTCTTATTAGGCCTGACCTCCAGAAGGTTCCATTAGCTCCAGTAAGCCACAGGCTGGTAATCAAGTCTTTATGAAGACATTATTACTTGATCATGTGATCACAGTTCTTACTATTTACCAATGTGAAGTGGAAACCACATGCACACAAAAAACTCATGTGTGTAGTATGAGTACATGATTATGTGTGTGTGTGTGTGTGTGTGTGTGTGTGTGTGTGTGTGTACATGCATACAGGTGTGTATACATGCAACTTGATTTTGGGTATCTTCCTGGTTGCTTTTCACTTTATTGTTTGAGGTAGGATCTTTCACAGAATACATAGCTTACAGATTAAGCTAAACTTGCTGGCTTTCAGTGTCCCCAAAGTCTCCTATCTTTGCTTCTGCAGTGCTGGCATTACATCATGCCTCTGCAGTGCTGGCATTACATCATGCCTCTGCAGTGCTGGCATTATATCATGCCTCTGCAGTGTTGGGATTACATCATGCCTCTGCAGTGCTGGCATTACATCATGCACCACCCTGCTCAGCTTTTCATGTGGGTGATGATTCAATCTCAGGTCCTCGTGCTGAGGAGGCCAGCACTTTACTGACCGACCTGTGTCCCCAGCCCCACTTAGGTATATTTACAACATCTTTATTCATAATTGAGGAAATGTGAAGCAGTGAGGATCTCCTCCAGGGATGAGTGGATAAATGTTCCACAGTCCATCCGAAGGTGGACTATGACTCAGTTTGACTAGTGTGACAGGAGCTGATTGGTAAAGGCCACAAAACAGTCAGACTGAACTGTTGAGATAATAAAGACCTCAGTGATTCTCAGGAGCTAGAGCAAAGGAGATGCATAACAAGAAAGAACTCAGGAGTGTGGAGGTGAGGAAATCTTGTGATTGATCCTGTGAGCGTGAGAATCCAGACACACAGAGTGGACAGAAATGAGGTGAACCACTCTGAGAAGTGTGAGTGTGGACAGTAATGACCACTGTCCCTCTGTGGATTCATCACAGGTGTGTGTGTGTGGTGTGAGCATGGTCATGTGGTGTGTGTACATATGCATGCAGATGCGGGGCACATATGGAGGTCAGGGGTCAACACTGGGAATATTCCTTCCTCTTCACCTTAGTTTTGAGGGAGCTTCTCTTTTCTTAGGTTTATTTTTATTATTTTAAAGGGTGTGTGTGTGTGTGTGTGTGTGTGTGTGTGTGTGTGTGCACCCCCCCCCCCCCGCGCACACGCACACTCACGAACGCCCATGAAAGCAGGTGCCTGGGGAGGCAGAGAGGATGTTAGATGCAGTGAAGGTGGAGATACAGGCAACTGTGAGCCAACCAACGTGGGTGCTGGGAACCAAACCTGAGTCTTCTGCAGGAGCATCGTGTGCTCTTAACTGCTGAGCCAGAGCTCTCTAACCCCGAGGGATCCTCTTTCTCCATTAGATACATGTTGCCATGCTTGGGGTTGTTGTTGTTGTTCTCCTCCGCTTAATACAGGAACTGGAATCAGAACTCTGGACCTTATTTTGTGCAGCAAGTACTGTATTTAACTGAGCCACAAATGTTCCTCTCTGGTCCAGGTGAGTTGAGGAGGGAGGGCCAAGCATGTGTGTGTGTGTGTGTGCCTGTGTGTGTGTATATATGTGTGCCTGTGCGTGTGCATGTATATGTGCATGTGTGTGTTTGTGCATGTGCGTGTGTGTGTTTGTGTCTGTGCATGTGTGTGTTTGTGCCTGTGTATGTGCATGTATCTATGCGTGTGTGTGTTTCTCTGTGTGTATATGTGTGTGTGCCTGTGTGTGTGTGTGTAGGAACTCTGTACATTTTGTTTCTTTAATTAAATACATTTTAAAAACTATACTGTTCAGCAGTGTGCGGGGTAGAAAGCAGTATCTGCTTATTCATCAGATCTGAGAGTGCTCCTATCAGGGAAGGTGTTGTCTAAGGCTCCATTCCATGATTTATAAAGGAAGATGAAGGGACCACTCTCTTATTTATGGCTGTATCCTTGCTTCAACCCCCAGAGTGTACTTAACCAGGCTATGTGAAGCATATAATTTAATATTTTCCATCTTTATGCCTTATAAATGTTTCCTTCAGAATTTTCATTAGATTACATAAGTAGGTATCACGGAGTTCCTGAGTTTATTCACACTGAGCGCAGATGTGGAGGGAACATTCTGCTTCTTTAGTTTTTCATTTTTATATTGCTGATCTGCTTGGGGGGGGGTGAGGGAGGATGCTTTAATTCTTTTAATTCAAGCAAGTTTCTTGGGCTTCTTCTCCATCAATGTGTAGCCCATATATTCAAGTTCTCTGTGTCTACCGTGTGTGTGTGTGTGTGTGTGTGTGTGTGTGTGTATGTGTTGGGGTGTTAGAAGTTCACGGTTTCAGGTCCCATCTGGAAGATCAGATCCCCTTGTATTTTGTATACATACTTGGGTTTGGAAAATTCCTTTAGACCTCATCAAGTTTCTTGGCCTCTCTGGCTCCCTCCATGTCCTGTGGGCTCCCTTCCAGTGTGGCCCCAGGTGGTGGGGGCGTGGTGGCTCTCTGACCTGCTCAGAGCGGAGGACTGGGACTGTGGCAGCCTCTTGGGTCTGCACCAGAAGCACTGGGCTCCTTGGCCATTGTGCTTGGCTGCTGCTGAGGACCTCACTCACTCATGGAGCTCCTTGGCTTCTCCAGGGTCTTTCTGTGTTTGATGCTTTCCCAGCAGGCCCCCAGGGTCCCCTTTCCTGCTCTCTCTAGGGGTTCCTTGACTCTCAGTTTCTCACCTGCCACCTTCACGCTGTGGTTGTGGCCTTTCTGGGTTCTGCCCAGTCTCTGGAAAGTCAGAGAGATTTGGTGTTCCATGCTTTACCTCACTCATGGCACCCCATGGCACCCCATGGCATGAGTGAGGCTCTGCTTCCTGCACACACCCCTCCCCTTACTGGTGAAAAGGCAGAGGACTCTAGACTACTTCCACGTCTCTAGGAGCTCTAAGCTAACGGCTTTCAAGGAAAGGAGGATTCTCTGGTTCACAGTTTATGGGGTTACTAGCTCCTTACAGATTGGTCCTGTTGCTTTGGGGCTGTTGTGATTCATAAAGGGGTGTGCCTGGCAGAGCTATTTGTTCACCTCATGGCCAGGAAGAGAAAAAGGAGAAGAGGATGCCAGTGTCTCCTAAAGGTGCCATTGCATCCCAGTAAGCTCCAAGCTAGGGACTCAGACTTTAACATACAAGGACATTTAAGATCTATAGTATAGAAACTCCTATGGTGTGTCCCAGATGTGTCTGTGTGTGTGTGTGTGTGTGTGTGTGTGCATGGACGTGTGTGTGTGTGTGTGTGTGTGTGTGTGTGCGCGTGCGTGCATGGGCATGTGTATGTGTATGTGTGTGTATGGGCATGTGTGTGTGCGTGGATTTGTGTGTGTGTGTGTGTGTGTGTGTATGTGTGTATGTGTGTGCATGGACATGTGTGTGTGTGTGTATGACATGTGTGTGTGTGTATGGGCATGAGTGTGTGTGTGTGTGTGTGTGTGTGTAGCCTTGTGCCCGTGCATGTGGAGGTCTATGGTATTGAGTATGTTCCTCCACATTCTATTTTGGGGCAGGCTCTCTTGCTAATCTTCCTAGACAGCTTGCTCTGGTGAAGCCATATATTTACCTCCCAAATGTCAGGATTGCAGACAGGAAGCTACACCCACCAAGCATTTCAGTGGGTGCTGGAGACCTGAACTCCAGTCCCCAAGCCTGCGCAGCAAGCGTTGCCACCTCTGAGTCATCCTCTGGCTTCCCAGTTCTCTCCTGGTACATGTTTGTGTTTTCTCTTCATATTGTCATGAGCATCTTTTTCTGTATACTTTTGAGTACTTAATCTGGTTATTTTCTTTGGATGGGCCCGAGAGTGAAATCTTGGCCTCTGAAGAGGTACGATACTTTTAGTTTTAGATATATTCAGATGTGCTATCGAAATTATGCTAATAACTAGAACCACTATGAATAATACAGCCGTAATATGAAACTTTAAAATCACCAGAGAAAACAAAGTGCAGACGATCAGAATAGCAAGGTTTACTGTTCAGCTCTGTTTTAATCTAAAGACACACTGGTGTAATCCAAAGCTGTTTAATAAAAAAGCAGAAAATCTAAACGTAGGGTTAGTATGTCTGGATGCAGAAACTCCTGCAGTGTCCTGAGACCTGGTTTCTCCCCTGTCCTCCTCCCCCACCCCTTCTTGTCTGCCCTCACAGCTGCAACACTCTCGGAGCCTCTCCCCTCTCATCTCAGGGCCCCTCCCCTCTCATCTCAGGGCCCCTCCCCTCTCATCTCAGGGCCCCTCCCCTCTCATCTCAGGGCCTCTCCTCTCTCATCTCAGGGCCCCTCCCCTCTCATCTCAGGGCCCCTCCCCTCTCATCTCAGGGCCTCTCCTCTCTCATCTCAGGGCTCCTCCCCTCTCATCTCAGGGCCCCTCCCTTCTCATCTCGGTGCCACTCCTCTCTCATCTCAGGACCCCTCCTCTCCCACACAAGCTCAGCAGGAAGAGTGACCTCTGCTTGGCAGAATTCCTAGTATGCATGTGTTCAGTGCCTCATATTGACTAGACCCCTGCGGCGAGGAGTGTAGCACATCCTGATTCTCAATGGGGACACAGTTCCCGAGAAATCTAAGCACTGTTGGGGTGTGGAGATGAGGGCGAAGCTGCATGCTTAACTGGTTGGGTGTTGAGATGCTAGAGGTCATTGGGATGGGCCATACCTTTCAAACCCCTAGTAGATATCAAAGACTGGCTATGCTAAACATATGTACCATGAGTAAATGATCTTTAAGGCTGTTTACCTGTTGAAATCATAGGATTTCTATGTTGGATTGGAGGAAGAATAGAAATTAATTTTTAGCATAATTTATTTGTGATTATTAGGAGGTTAGAACTCCAGCCAATGCTTGTACTGTATTTCTCTTGAAGTAGCCTAGAGAGACGCCATCATGGTTTTCAAAAGCCGAACAGTTCGTTGTCTGTGTGGTCCTCATCCACTGCTTCCCTTCCTGTACCTTGGGGGTGCTCAGGGATGCTTCAGGTGTACTTGCCTCCTCCACCAGGGGGCGCTGCAATCAATTTCTCCAGTTTGAACCCTGGTGTGCAGATTCTCCTAAGCCCTAATGGTGTTTGTGGCCTGCAGAAGAGCTCTTTTGGAGAGGCACACATGCAGTGGACTAGAGGACTATGGACTGGTGGGTGTAAGATGATAAGAATTCATAAGCTAGCAAGACCTGGTAGGAAAATTCCCAGAAAAAAATCTCCTCAGAGCTCACTGCCTTCATCTCCAGCTCCACAGGCTAACAACAAAAGCCTAAATCTTGGGATCTTTGTCTCCTAGCAACAGATCCTCTCCCTAGCCCTTAGCCATTTTTTTACTTTATTTTTTTTTTAACTTTGTGTTGAAGTCTAACAGATATGTAGAGAGCTGAACAAATATTTGAGAACACAGCTTAATATGTTTTTACAAGGAGAACCTGCCCCCACAGATCAGAAAGCAGGATGTTACCTGTTTTCCAGGAGCTTCTTCATGACTTCCCAGTCATGGCCTTCCCCCAAGAAATCCCGGTTCTTGTTTTTAGCAGCATGTATTCATCGTGGCCGGTTTTGAATTTGTCACCAGGGAATCATACAAATGGTATTCTGTAGTGCCTGACGTCTCCCACTTAATGGTCTCTTCTGAAAACCTACTGTGTTGTATAGCTGCAGTTGGTATGTGCTCATTGCTGGCTGAAGGAGGCAGGGTTCTCTGTTAGATCTGCTGTTGATGGACATCTAGGTAGGTTGCAGGACCTTCTCTCTGGCTCAAAGCGGTCAGATGCATTCTTGTTCACAGTCCCTGGTGAGTGTACACATCTGTGCAGGTGGCTGTGCTACCTGACATACATGGGAGATGTGCAGTTTTACCCAAGGAACAAGCTCTCCTGGAAACTGTGGACAGAGAGCAGCCTGTCTACAGTAAAGGAATGTAAACTGCCTGCAGCAAACAGAAATATAAGGTGTTTTGGCTGGAACTTGGAGTCTTAGTGAGATATCAACGGCCCTTGTGGAGCTTGTGGAACTTCTGTCCCTTCCCATAACTGCTGGCCTCACCCAGTGCTTCTAACTTACTAACTTAGAGCTCTGGCACCGTGCTTTCCCTCCTAAATTGTCACTCACTGGACAATTTTAGTTCTCCCTTTCTGTCCATCTTCATAGCTGCAACATAGGCAGGATAGAGGAACCGCAGTGAATTGCCCTGGTGGAGCGCAGACCTCGGGTTGCTAAGGAGGAGCAAGGTACACAGAAACAGCAATCAAGACAGGTGGACACAGTAAGAGGTAACCCAGGGAGCTAGCTGCAGGAGTGTGCATCAAACACACGCTCACACAAGGAAGGCAGGAAGGTGAAGCTGATGTCCCTCACTAACAGCATCAACTCCTCTATTGCATTAGGTTAGCTCAAATAAAATTTATCCCCGACCTTTAACAAAGCAACATGGGTAAAACAAAGGAGCCAAGGAAGGTTAAAAATAATGAGCAAAGATTTATAAGGATGAACAGACCGGCATTAATACCTAGAGAGGAGGCACTGAAACAAACACGTCAGGGTATTTTATGCTAACAAAGGTACATTTTGCAACGAAGAGAAAATGGACTCACCACAAATATGGACAATAAAAACTCCTAAAAACAGTAGTAAAAAACCTATAAGACCACAGCTGTCTGAAAGTTGTGCACTTTTTGAAAACCCAAAAAAAGTGAATAATTGTATGAATGATGTGCAATGATGTAAGGTTCAAAGGATAAACTAGTAGTTACATACTAATAGTCGATTCTAGCAACCAAGAGGTACCGTGTGATTCAAGTATCAATGAGTCATTTAAACACCGATGGCAATCTAGGACTCAAGGAAAACATCAGCTTATTTAAAAATGTTGAAATTGTATGTCTATGATCACCATTTTATAAAGTTTCAGTCAGTAGGGACTGAGTTAGACAATGAGTTGTTTGGTTAATTAGCTCAACAATCAAGGAGATACCTGGTCAAAGTAACTCTTAGACCATAGGAGAAACCCATTTTAGGCTCTTCAAGAAATGACATCGCCACCCTATGGCAAACATGCATACATGTATGCATACCTATACAAACATACTTACCTATCCATAGTCCTTTTATTGCTAATCAAGAAAAAAAAAACAATTTTGGGGCTGCTGACGTGGAATTTTGGGGCTGCTGACGTGGCTCAGTCAGGCTGTGTAAGCCTGCTGACCTGAGTTCAGTCTCTGGTCCCATAGTGGAAGGAGAGAATCAAAAGCTGTCCTCTGACCGTCACACGTGCAATGGCATGTACATGACTATACTCATATATACATACCACACACAGACATACACACAGACAGAGACACACACAAACACAAAACACATAAACATACAAGCAATTACTGTCTTAGGGTTTTACTGCTGTGGAGAGACACCGTGACCAAGACAACTCTTACAAAAGGACAATATTTAATTGGGGCTGGCTTACAGATTCAGAGGTTCAGTCTATTATCATCATGGTGGGAGAAGCATGGCAGTGTGTAGGCAGACAAGGTGCTAGAGGAGCGAAGAGTTCTACATCTTGATCTGCAGGCAGGAAAGAGGAACTGTGTACTACACCGGGCATTCTTGAACATAGAGGACCTCAAAGCCTGCTCTCACAGTGACACATTTCCTTTAATAAGGCCACACCTCCTAGTAGTGCCACTCCCTAAGGGCCAAGCATTCAAATCTATGGGGTCCAAGCCATGAGTCTATGGGGGCCATACCTTTTCAAACCACCATAATCAACAACAAAAGAAAACAACTTTAAAAAAATAAGATGAGCGCCTATCACTGTAAACAAACTAGAAAAAAAATTCCAATTGAGGGAATATATGAGGACGGAATTGAGGGAACAGTGGAGATGAGACAGGGAACAGAAAATAAGAGCTGATGGTTAAGCCCAGGAACTCATTCTCAGAAAAGACGAATGTGATTAAGATCATGTCTTAATCATCTTCCTCCCCACAAAGCAGACGTAGAAAGAAAATGCACCACACTGAAAGGATGGGTGATGGAGGGAGAAGCAGTTCCAGACACAGAACGTCTAGCCACCCCAGTGTTTTCAAAAATGATACTGAAATGACGGGTTTTCTCTAAAAAGCTACCATCACATCAGCAGACACTAAGGAGGGAGTGGGAAAGGCGCTATCAGGGAGATATTTATAATGTAAAATAGAGCTGGCTCCAGCCAGTCATTAAAGCATATTAAGGTATTTCACTAAAATTAAGTGCCAGTAGGATGCTCTGAGGAAAGCTTGCCCAAGATAGGAACCATATTCAAGCCTTAACAAAATGTCTAACAAATCAATAACAGAAAATGAACGAGTAGAAAAGTCAGTTAAAAAAACAGAGCAAATGAGTAGTTTTAAAAAGGAGAAACATATCAGTAGAGAATAAGTAAGAAATGGGAATTGAATCTTAGTAAAACTTTACTTGCCTTTAAAGCTGTAAGGCTTATAAAGGTGGCTGGTCCTTCCAGCACCTTCTGGACTTTGGAACTGGATGAATGCAAGCTTGTGTTGTGTCCCCTCTGGCACCTTCAGCTTGTGGTTTGGTCGTGTCCCCTTAATTTCCCAAACCTCAGTTTTCTCATGTATGAGGTGGGTGTCAACATTCCCGACTGAGTCATTCTGAGAATGGACGGGTACAAAACTCTTCATACCATATATGGGCCTCAGCAGGACCGCTATTGTTATTGTTATCCGACAAATCCCAGAGGATTTGAAGCATGGTAAAACCCATCATGTAGAAGACTGGGAATTGATCCATTCTTATCTCCTTGCACTAAGGTCAAGTCTAAGTGGTTGAAGGACCTCCACATAAAACCAGAGACACTGAAACTAATAGAGGAGAAAGTGGGGAAAAGCCTCGATGATATGGGCACTGGGGAAAAATTCCTGAACAAAACAGTAAAGTCTTGTGCTGTAAGATCAAGAATTGACAAATGGGACCTCATAAAGTTGCAAAGCTTCTGTAAGACAAAAGATACTGTCAACAGGACAAAGGGGCCGCCAACGGATTGGGAAAGGATCTTTACCAATCCTAAATCAGATAGGGGACTGATATCCAATATATATAAAGAACTCAAGAAGGTGGACACCAGAAAATCAAATATCCCCATTAAAAAGTGGGGCACAGAGTTAAACAAAGAATTCTCAACTGAGGAATACCGAATGGCTGAGAAGCACTTGAAAAAATGCTCAACATCCTNCATCATCCTGAGTGAAGTAACCCATTCACAAAAGAACTCACATAACATGTACTCACTGATATGTGGATCTTAGCCCAGAAACCTAGACTACCCAAGATACAATTTACTAAACACATGAAACTCAAGAAGAAGGAAGATCAAAATGTGGACACGTCACCCCTTCCTAGAATTAAGAACAAAGCACACATTGAAAGAGTTACAGATATCATGTGTGAAGCTGAATCCAAAGGATGGACCCAATGACTGCGGCTGCCAGGGATCCATCCCACAATCAGCCACCAAACATAGACACTATAGCATATGCCAGCAAGATGGTGCTGAAAGGGCCCAGATATAGCTGTCTCGGGGGGGAAATATACCAATGCCTGGCAAACATGGAGGTGGAAGCTCACAGTCAGCTATTAGATGGAACACAGGGTTCCCAAGGAAGAAGGAGCTAGAGAAAATACCCAAGGAGCTGAAGGGGTCTTCAACCCTCTAGGTGGAAGAATAACCATGAACTAACTAGTACCCCCTGAGCTCATGACTCTAGCTGCATATATAGAAGAGGATGGCCTAGTTGGCCATCAGTGGGAAGAGAGGCCCCTTGGTCATGCAGACTTTATATGCCCCAATACAGGGGAAAGCCAGGGCCAAGAAGTGGGAGCGGATGGGTAGGGGAGCAGGGCCGGGAGGGGGGAGGGTATAGGGAACTTTCTGGATAACACTTGAAATGTAAATGAAGAAAATATCTAATAAAAGTTGAAAAAAAAAGAGATGACTACTACATTAAATTCTATACTTAAAATGAAAAAAAAAAAAACCATTGTTGGGGGAAGTGAAGCAATTCAAACTCTCTTGCATGCCCCTTAGTGTGACTGTCTTCTGAGGATAGTAACAATGGCTGTCTTCTTGATGTGCCCCTGGATCCTCACAGGTGCTCTTGATCACACATGTCAGGTGATGCTGGCCAGTCTTTGGGGGCATTTAGAAGCTTGATTCCAAAACTTTAATAGTGCAGGTATTGACCTTAGCAGTTCTTTCTCTCAGAATTTATCTTGAACAAACACCTCACTGCCAGTGTGGAAATACCCGTACAACTGGGGCTAGCCACACCATGAACGAGCCTCTCAGCAGAGTTAGCCCACTTTTCTGGCAAGAGCATGGCAGTTCCTTGGGCTACTTTGTGCCCTCACAAGCCAGGCATCACGGATGCCCCTCTTCCCAGTGCCAGCCCGGCAGTGCTGGTAGCGTTCTTTGGTCATGGCAATAATGACACCACAACAGGAAGGAACCCGTAAAAGCTGCTGCTGTGGTTGGATGTGAAATGTCCCCTGATGGTCCCTATGTTAAAGGCTTTGGCCCTGGGCCATAGTGTTTCTAGGTGGGAAAGGGCTGCAGAGATGTCTCGGTGGATAAGATGCTTGCTATGTAATTATGGGGACCTGAATGTGAATCTAGAGACTACAAAATTAAGACAGATGAGCTAGCGTGGGTCTGTAATTCAGGCTTCCATGGGACAGTGGGAAAATCTCAGGAAGCTCATGGGACAGTTACCCTGATATGTCAGCCGCAAACAACAAAGAGACCCCCATATCAAATGAGGCACAAGGCAAGACCGACACTCAAGTTTATCATGTACCTGTGCTCACGCATATGATTGTGCTCACACATATGATTGTGCTCACAACATCATACACACATACAAGAATTAAAACAGGAGGCAGTTAGGCCATTGGGCACATGCCCTTGGAAGGGATATCGGCCTCTAGCGTCTCCTCCCTTCCCCTTCCCTTCCCCCTCCCACCTCCTCCTCCTCCCTCTTCATGTTCCTCTCCCACATCCATTCCGCCCTTCTTTCCTGACTGATGAAGAATAACCCTCTCTCTTCCTCGTGGTTCTGTGATGACTCCTGCACCACCACCCTCTCAAAGTAAAAGGGCCTAAAGACAAACTAGGAACCTAAATAAACTCCGCCTCCTCTAAAGCTGATATGCCAGATGCGTTGTCCCCGTAACCGAACAGCAGTTAACACAGATGCTGTTTTACCTACCATGAAAATTGTAAGTGGTCATGAGATATCCCATGAGCACCTCCGTTGGCATGAAAAACATTTATGACATATTAAGTAAAGATAACCTCATGAAAGGCTATGTCTAGGATGAGCCTCTTTAGTCAACATATATTTATTTTGATGCTTGGGAAAATTTCTCAAGAGTATTTATGTCAAGGGAGAGATGAGTCGTTTGTAGAGGCTTGATGGGGGAGGGGCACTTGTTCTGCCGACTGGCACGGCTGTGTGTTCAACAGTGAACATCCACCGCTGTGGATGCAATATGCAACCAGCCTGTGAAAGCAGCCTGGGTCCGTCAGTCCCAGGAGCCTGGCCCCCCAGCCTGCTCTGTAGCCTGCTCTGCAGCCTGCTCTCACTTCTGGGGCTGCTCATCTCTGCTCTCAGGGCCAGGGAGTCGGGGACAGCAAGCAAAGGGCAGCTGCTAGAACCCGACAGGGCCCGTGTTTGGTTGTGAAGGTTGGAAGGAGGCAGAGGACCAGAGTCTGGCCATGTCTGTTTTGGATCCTAGGTGACTTCTAAGCTTCTTCCTAGTGGGCCGAGCAGCTTGTTGGTATGGTAGAAACTCCCTCCCTCTGCCTCCTTCTTGCTTACTTAGCAGGGAAGGTAGCGGCTTTCAGGATTAAAGGCGAGCCATGGAAAACTAGATAGCATCTGCTCTCTAGGTTTTGATAAAAAACAGTCAAGGTCCAGAGACTTGGACTTGGACAGGAAGAGGCTGAGATGGTGCAGCAGGGGACACGTGTTGAAGGCCAGTCCCATCTGGGTCATGGCACCTTGGTGGCTGGGCCATGAGGATGAACAGACTCTTCTCTTAGGCCCTACATAGACCTTGCTGCCTCGGGTAGAAGGCTCTCAGTGTCTGCTTGGGGAATGAGAGTTCTGGGGTCATTTCTCCTGGGTTCTAAAAAAATACGAGCCCGGACCTTTTTCCTTTTGAAGTGGTGGTAGATAAGTTGGTAAGTCAGTTTTAGAGTAGTTCTCTTCATTGTAATCAATATAATAAAGTACACAAAATACCTCTTCAAACTAACCCTAGTATATAAAAATCAGCTGTGCGTGAAAACACCATTTTTTAGGATGAAAGGAATTCCAGATTTCCATGATAAACATGATGGAGCTAGGGCCTCATCTGGAGCACCCTACAAGCTACCTACATTCTGTGCATGCTTGCATGTCTCCGACATTCAGGCCATCTGACTCATACGTGTGTATCTCTTGTATGCCATTTATTTTTATTGACGATTTTTGCATGCTCTTTAAGTGAATTCTAGCGCATATTTCTTAATGCCATCCTGACCTGGATGGGCAGGGGCATCTCTGAGATGGGACTAAGGGACCTGTGGCCCTCCTTCTGTTGGACTATGATTGCATAGATTCCAGAGGTACACAGCAGGCCAGGATCAGCAACAACCAGAGACACAAACTTGGGTCACTGGATTTGCTTCTCTGTCTCCTGGCTGTTGGCTTCTGTTTGTTTCTTTTTAGATGTTTGGGGTTGTGTATATCTTTCCTTGGCTCCCACTTTTCCTGGCCAGCCCTGTTACCGACATTTTATTCCATCAGCTTTAATGGGAGATGGCTTCAAACTCTATTGTTCAGTGTAGCCCATGGTTTCTTTGAGTTGATGGACCTTGCAGACCCTGTTCTGCATCTGGGACCATGTGAGATCACCAAGGCGGCCAGCCAGAGCCAGGATATCTATTAACATCACTGTGCTCACAAGACTCAGGTGCTAGGAGAGTCATGTTCAGGTAGGACTTCCTGATCCAGCCAGCAGTAATAGGAAGCATGTCAAAGCATGAGTTTGCCTAGATTGCGTGCTTGCTGGGATCCTGAGGCTGGCTGAAGGCGCCAGTCACCAGCAGGCTCCTTGGAAGCAGCTGCTCTCATGGGGGAGAACTGGAGTGTGGACAGGCTCTACCCACAGGCCGTACTGGCCTGCCCCACTCACTCTGTCTCTCTGAAAGAACTCCACTCTTGCTTCCCTGTGTGTTCAGTGTGAACATGTGGCTTTGTGGAGGGTCGGAGCCTATTCTAGATTATAAAATTTAGGGCATGCAGGTTTTATAGGTCAGTAATGTTCCTGTGTCTTCACGAAGGAAGGTCCTGGTGCTGACATAAAGAGTCAGGATAAAAGGCCTTCTGGCAATCATTGTTTCTTTGTTTTTAAATTTGTGTCTTTTTATCATGAGTAGACTTGTTATTTGGGGGGTGGGGGTGCAGGTGTTTGAGACAGAGTCTTTCTCTAGTCCTAGCTGTCCTGGAATTCACTATGTAGACCATAAGTAGATCACTATGGAGAGACTCCTGCCTCTGCCTCTCAATGCTTGCAGTAAAGCCTAGGCCACCATGCCCAGTCTGGTGGGCTGTTAAACCAAGGTTCTGAAGTAGGACTTTGGCCTCTGCTGAGTTTTATTTAGCTGTTGAACTGTTTAATTTCTTTTTTATTTTTCACTCTTTTTAAAAATTTTTTTTATTAGATATTTTCTTCATTTACATTTCAAATGCTATCTGCAAAGTTTCCTATACCCCTCCACGCCCTCACTGTTCCCCTAACCACTCACTCTCACTTCTTGGCCTTGGCATTCCCCTGTTTGGGGGAATATAATGTTTGCTAGACCAAGGGACCTCTCTTCCCAATGATGGCTGAAAAGGCCAACTTCTGCTACATATGCAGCTAGAGACAAGAGCTCTGGGGGTACTGATTAATTCATATTGTTGTTCCACCTATATGAATTCAGACCCCTTCAGCTCTTGGGTACTTCCTCTAGCTCCTATATTGGGGGCCCTGTGTTCCATCCTATAGATGACTATGAGCATCCACTTCTGTATTTGCCAGGCACTGCCAAAGCCTCACAGGAGACAACTATATCAGTGTCCCTTCAGCAAAATCTTGCTGGCATATGCAATAGTGTCTGGGTTTGGTGGCTGATTATGGGATGGACCCCCTAGTGGAGCAGTCTCTGGATGGTCCATCCTTTCATCTTAGATCCAAACTTTGTATCTGCAACTCCTTCCATGGATATTTTATTCCCTATTCTAGGGAGGAATGAAGTATCCACGAGTTGGTCTTCCTTCTTGATTTTCTTGTGTTTTGGGAGTTTTATCTTGGGTATTCTAGGTTTCTGGGCTAATATTCAGTTATCAATGAGTGCATATCAAGTGACTTCTTTTGTGATTGGATTATATCACTCAGGATGATATCCTCCGGATACATCCATTTGCCCAAGAATTTCATAAATTCATTGTTTTTAATAGCTGAGTAGTACTCCATTGTGTAAATGTACCACATTTTCTGTATCCATTCCTCTGTTGAGGGACATCTGGGTTCTTTCCAGCTTCTGGCTATTATAAATAGGGCTGCTATGAACATAGTGGAGCATGTGTCCTTATTACCAGTTGGAACATCTTCTGGGTATATACCCAGGAGAGGTATTGCTGAATCTTCCAGTAGTAATATGTCCAATTTTCTGAGGAACTGCCAGACTGATTTCCAGAGTAGTTGTATCAGCTTGCAATCCCACCAGCAATGGAGGAGTGTTCCTCTTTCTCCACATCTTCGCCAGCATCTGCTGTCACCTGAATTTTTGATCCTAGTCATTCTGACTGGTGTGAGTGGAATCTCAAGGTTGTTTTGATTTGCATTTCCCTGATGATTAAGGATGTTGAACATTTTTTCAAGTGCTTCGCAGCCCTTCGGTATTCCTCAGTTGAGTATTCTTTGTTTAGTTCTGTACCCCATTTTTTTAATGAGGTTATTTGAATTTCTGGAGTTCAGCTTCTTGAGCTCTTTGTATATATTATTAGTCCCCTATGAGATCTAGGATTGGTAAAAATTCTTTCCCAATCTGTTGGTGGTCTTTTTGTTTTATTGACAGTGTCTTTTGCCTTACAGAAGCTTTGCAATTTTATAAGGTCCCATGTGTCGATTCTTGATCTTACAGCACAGACCATTGCTGTTCTATTCAGGAATTTTTCCCCTGTGTCCATATCTTCTAGGCTTTTGCCCACTTTCTCCTCTATACATTTCAGTGTCTCTGGTTTTATGTGGAGGTCTTTGATCCACTTAGTCTTAAACTTTGTACAAGGAGATAAGAATAGATCAATTTGCATTCTTCTACATGATAACTGCCAGTTGTGCCAGCGCCGTTTGTTGAAAATGCTGCCTTTTTTCCACTGGATGGTTTTAGCTCCCTTGTCAAAGACCAAGTGACCATAGGTCTGTGGATTCATTTCTGGGTCTTCAATTCTATTCCATTGATCTACCTGTCTGTCTCTGTACCAGTACCATGCAGTTTTTATCACAATTGCTCTGTAATACAGCTTGAGGTCAGGCATGGTGATTCCCCCAGAGGTTCTTTTATTGTTGAGAATAGTTTTTGCTATCCTAGGTTTTTTGTTATTCCAGATGAATTTGCAAATTGCCCTTCCTAACTCAGTGAAGAATTGAGTTGGAATTTTGATGGGGATTGCATTGAATCTGTAGATTGCTTTCGGCAGGATAGCCATTTTGACTATATTAATCCTGCCAATCCATGAGCATGGGAGATCTTTCCATCTTCTGAGATCTTCTTCAATTTCTTTCTTCAGAGACTTGAAGTTCTTATCATACAGATCTTTCACTTGCTTAGTTAGAGTCACACCAAGGTATTTTATATTATTTGTGACTATTGTGAAGGGTGTTGTTTCCCTAATTTCTTTCTCAGCCCATTTATCCTTTGTGTATAGAAAGGCCACTGATTTGTTTGAGTTAATTTTATATTCAGCTACTGCACTGAAGCTGTTTATCAAGGTTAGGAGTTCTCTGGTGGAAATTTTAGGGTCACTTATATATACTATCATATCATCTGCAAACAGTGATATTTTCCCCTTTTCCTTTTCAATTTGTATCTCCTTGATCTCCTTTTGTTGTCAAATTGCTCTGCCTAGGACTTCAAGTACTATATTGAATAGGTAAGGAGAAAGTGGGCAGCTTTGCCTAGTCCCTGATTTTAGTGGGATTGCTTCCAGCTTTTCTCCATTTACTTTGATGTTGGCTACTGGTTTGTTGTATATTGCTTTTATTATGTTTAGGTATGGGCCTTGAATTCCTGACTTTTATCATGAATGGGTGTTGGATTTTGTGAAATGCTTTCTCAGCATCTAATGAGATGATCATGTGATTTTTGTCTTTGAGTTTGTTTATATAGTGGATTACGTTGATGGATTTTTGTATATTAAACCATCCCTGCATTACTGGGATGAAGCCTACTTGGTCATGATGGATGATAATTTTGATGTGTTCTTGTATTCGGTTTGCGAGGATTTTATTGAGTATTTTTGCATCGATATTCATAAGAGAAATTTGTCTAAAGTTCTCTTTCTTTGTTGGATCTTTGTGTGGTTTAGGTATCAGAGTAATTGTGGCTTCATAGAATGAATTGGGTAGAGTACCTTCTGTTTCTATTTTTTTGGAGTAGTTTGTGGAGAGTTGTAATTAAGTCTTCTTTGAAGGTCTAATAGAACTCTGCACTAAACCCATCCGGTCCTGGACTTTTTTTGGTTGGGAGACTATTAATGACTGCTTCTATTTCTTTAGCGGAAATGGCACTGTTAAGATCGTTAATCTGATCCTGATTTAACTTTGGTACCTGGTGTCTGTCTAGGAAGTTGTCCATTTCATCCAGGTTTTCCAGTTTTGTTGAGTATAGCCTTTTGTAATAGGATCTGATGATGTTTTGGATTTCCTCAGGATCTGTTGTTAAGTCTCCTTTTTTGTTTCTGATTTTGTTAACTAGGATACTGTCCCTGTGCCCTCTAATTAGTTTGGCTATGGGTTTATCTATCTTGTTGATTTTCTCAAGGAACCAACTCCTGGTTTGGATGATTCTTTGAATAGTTCTTTTTGTTTTCACTTGGTTGATTTCAGCCATAAATTTGATTATTTCCTGCCGTCTACTCCTCTTGGGTGAATTTGCTTCCTTTAGTTCTAGAGCTTCTAGGTGTGCTGTCAGGCTGCTACTATATGCTCTCTCTAGTTTCTTTGTGGAGGCAGTCATGGATATGAGTTTTCCTCTTAGGACTGCTTTCATTGTGTCTCATAAGTTTGGATATGTTGTGGCTTCATTTTCATTAAACTCTAAAACGTCTTTAATTTCTTTATTTATTTCTTCCTTGACCAAGGTATCATTGAGTAGTGTGTTATTCAGTTTCCACATGAATGTAGGCTTTCTATTATTTATGTTGTTATTGAAGATCAGCCTTAGTCCGTGGTGACTTGATAGGATGCATGGGATAATTTAAATATTTTTATATCTGTTGAGGCCTGTTTTGTGACCAATTATATGGTTAGTGTTGGAGGAGGTTCCATGAAGTGCTGAGATTAAGGTATATCCTTTTGTTTTAGGATAAAATGTTCTATAGATATCTGTTAAATCCATTTGTTTCATAACTTGTTAGTGTCCACGTGTCTCTGTTTAGTTTCTGTTTCCAGGATCTGTCCATTGGTGCGAATGGGGTGTTGAAGTCTCCCACTATTATTATGTGAGGTGCAATGTGTGTTTTGAGCTTTACTAAAGTTTCTTTAATGAATGTGGCTGCCCTTCCATTTGGAGCATAGATATTTAGAATTGAGAGTTCATTTTGGTAGATTTTACCTTTGATGAGTATGAAGTGCCCCTCCTTGTCTTTTTGATAACTTTGGGTTGGAAGTCAATTTTATTTGATATTAGAATGGCTACTCCAGCTTGTTTCTTTGGACCATTTGCTTGGAAAATTGTTTTCCAGCCGTTTATTCTGAGGTAGTGTCTGTCTTTATCCCTAAGGTGGGTTTCCTGTAAGCAGTATAATGTTGGATTCTGTTTGTGTAGCCAGTTTGTTAGTCTATGTCTTTTTATTGGGGAATTGAGTCCATTGATGTTAAGAGAAATCAAAGAAAAGTAGTTGTTGCTTCTGTTATTTTTGTTCTTAAAGTTGGGAATCTGTTCTTTTGGCTGTCTTCTTTTAAGTTTGTTAAAGGATTACTTTCTTGCTTTTTCTAGGGTGTAATTTCCATCTTTGTGTTGGTTTTTCCTATGATTATCCTTTGAAGGGCTGGATTCGTGGAAAGATATTGTGTGAATTTGGTTTTCTTGTGGAATACTTTGGTTTCTCCATCTATGGTAATTGAGAGTTTTGCTGGGTATAGTAGTCTCGGCTGGCATTTGTGTTCTGTTAGTGTCTGTATAACATCTGTCCAGGATCTCCTGGCTTTCATAGTCTCTGGTGAGAAGTCCAGAGTAATTCTAATAGGCCTGCCTTTATATGTTACTTGACCTTTTCCCCTTACTGCTTTTAATATTCTGTCTTTATTTAGTGCATTTGTTGTTCTGATTATTATGTGTCGGGAGGAATTTCTTTTCTGGTCCAGTCTATTTGGAGTTCTGTAGGCTTCTTGTATGTTCATTGGCATTTCTTTAGGTTTTTGAAGTTTTCGTCTATAATTTTGTTGAAGATATTTGCTGGCCCTTTAAGTTGAAAATCTTCATTCTCATCTACTCCTATTATCTGTAGGTTTGGTCTTCTCATTGTGTCCTGGATTTCATGGATGTTTTGAGTTAGGATCTTTTTGCATTTTGCATTTTCTTTGATTGTTGTGCCCATGTTCCCTATGGAATCTTCTGCACCTGAGATTCTCTCTTCCATCTCTTGTATTCTGTTGCTGATGCTCACATCTATGGTTCCTGATTTCTTTCCTGGGTTTCTATCTCCAGAGTTGTCTCTCTTTGGGTTTTCTTCATTGTTTCTACTTCCCTTTTTATGTCTTGGATGGTTTTGTTCAATTTCATTGCCTGTTTAGTTGTGTTTTCCTGTAATTCTTGAAGGGATTTTTGTGTTTCTTCTACCTGTTTATCAGTGTTCTCCTGTATTTCTTTAAGTTAGTTAGTAATGCCCTTCTTAAAATCTTCTACCACCATCATGTGACATGATTTTACATCCGCATCTTGCTTTTCGGGTGTGTTGGGGTATCCAGGATTCCTTGTTGTGGGCATACTGGGTTCTGATGATGCCCAGTGTTCTTGGTTTCTGTTAGTAATATTCTTACGTTTGCCTTTTGCCATATGGAAATCTCTGGTGTTAATGTTCAAGCTGTCTCTGGTTGGAGTTGATCCTCCTGTGATTTTTTTTTTAGCCTCTGTCAACACTCCTGGGAGTCCAAGTCTCTCCTGAGTTCCAGTGGTCAGAGCACTCTCTGCAGGCAAGCTCTCCAATTTCAGGGCAGGTGTTCAGCAGTCTGGAGCTCTGATCCACCTCCTGAGTTCTGGGTTCAGAACCCTCCCTGTAGGCCGACTCTCCTCTGGCAAGGAATGTGCACAGGGGTCTGGGTCTCAGCTCCACTTTGTGGCTGAGGATGAAGGCCCAAGGGGACCCTGACCAAGAAGCTCTGTTGCTTCTATCGCCCACGTGCTCCCAGGTGATCAGGAGGTCCTAGGTGTGCTAGGGGTCCTGTGGCGTGGAGAGTCCTCTGCTGCCCTAGATGCCCTCTGCTGGGTTCACCCAGAAGGTGGTGGGGCTGGCCTGACCTGAATGGATCCCAGCCTCTGTTTGGTAGGGGCTCCTTTTTCCTGTTCCTGCTGGCATGAGACCCTCTGTGATTCTTTTTTTTTTTTTTTTTTTTTTTTTTTTTCGAGACAGGGTTTCTCTGTATAGCCCTGGCTGTCCTGGAACTCACTTTGTAGACCAGGCTGGCCTCGAACTCAGAAATCTGCCTGCCTCTGCCTCCGAGTGCTGGGATTAAAGGTGTGCGCCACCACACCCTCTGCGTTTCTTGAAGCTGATTTTATGTCCAACTCACCCGTAACTCCAAGGTGATCCGGAGGTCCTGCAGCATGGAGAGCACTCTGGAGCCCTTAGTGGCCTCCGCTGGGCTCAGAGGGAAGATGGCAGGGGTGGCCCCAACTGGAACAACCTGTTTAATTTCTTTTTTCTTTTCTTTTAGATTTATTTATTTTTTTATGTATATGAATACACTGTAGCTATCTTCAGACACACCAGAAGAGGCATCACATCCCATTACAGATGGTTGTGAGCCACCATGTGGTTGCTGGGAATTGAACTCAGGACCTCTGGAAGAGCAGTCAGTCAGTGCTCTTAACCACTGAGCCAACTCTCCAGGATCCCTCTTAACCAGGTTTATAATCCCAGCATTCCAGAGACTGAGTCAAGAGGATCATGAGTTCAAGGCCAGCCTAGACTACCATAGTAAGAACTTCCCTTAAAAACACAAATAAAAAAATGGTTTTGACCTAGTTCTTTTTTTTTTGTTTTGTTTTTTCAAGACAGAGTTTCTTTGTATAGCCCTGGCTGTCCTGGAACTCACACTGTAGACCAGGCTGACCTCGAACTCAGAAATCCGTCTGTCTCTGCCTCCCAAGTGCTAGGATTAAAGGCGTACGCCACCACACCCGGCTGACCTAGTTCTTAAAACTTGAGAGAGTCCATAGTAAAACACACTCTGAATTCTTTAGGTGGGAATAGGGGAATCTGGAGTCCGTGCGGCAGCTGGGCAGAGCATTCATATGTGGGGAGCTGCATGGGGTAGAGGAGTCCCCTTCCTGGAAGGGATGGCGCTCTGGAAAGATCTATAGAGCATGCTTTCCTGAGAGTCCTCCATTCTGTGACAGCCGGTTGGCCATCTTTTACCTCATAGCCAAGGCCTTCATAGACACCCTCTAGCAAGTGTGAGGTATGCACCAAGCTGCCCGACACTAGGGTCTCACCTGACATGAAACCTCCCTGCATGAGTCAGTTGATTCCTTGATTGCTTGGATGTGGTATGGTTTCCATGAAAATGGACACCAGCCTTTAGCCCTAGAAGAGGGCCTGTCACAACTGTGCAGGGACAAGTTACCTTGTCCCAGACAAAGAGGTAGTTAGAGGTGGCAAGGAAGGGCCGTGGGGGGGTGGTGGTGGTGGTGGTGCTTGATCCTGGTGTGTGACCTTGAAGAAAACCAGTGTTGGCACAGTGTGGGGGGAGGGGTAGGGACTGCTGCTCCTCTTTGCCTGGGTATATGTGTGGGGTAGGGGACAGTGGGTGGCAGAGCTCCAGGGAGTGCTGAGAGACATTTCTAGCCCATTCTGGTTCCTTCCTAACCCACCCCTCAGGAATTGCTGTGAAGCCTTGTGAAGCAGTCAGCAGCTGCCTTCAGCTTCATGAGCCAAACCTCATTTTCATTTGCCTTCTGCCAATCAAATGGAGACTTGTGAGCATAATGTGGCTCTGCCATTTTAATGTAGCTGTAACTGTTACTATTAATTACATGAATTACATTATCGGTATATCTACTGAAGCCTAGATGCCTTGTCTAAACAGCTCATTGTTTAGTGCCATCTTTGATGTAGCTTTAGATGACTTTTAAAAACCCGTCTTTCCCAAGCTGTGTTCTGCCTCCTGCCCCTCACCCTGAGCTGCACCTTCTGACATTGGGTGAATTAGATTAGGGACCCAGCTTCAGCAGTTGAGTGATCCCCAGGGATGGAGAAGGTGAGGCAGTCGATAATGTCAGGAGAGATTTGTTCTGTAAAATGAACATATCGAGGTCACTGGCCGTGGTCCCTGCTAGCACGCAGCTCTTGAGCAAATCTAAAGAAAGATCAAGAGAACCATGCTGTATAGATGCAGCCTGCCCTGCCACATTCCACTGCAGGGCTTGTCTGTCTGGGCAGAGCCTGCTAAGGAGTCCACTGTGTACCTTACTCTAGGCTCTACCCATCTCTTCCTGCCCTTGGGCTCTTTGCCTCCTGTCTGAGAGCCATTATCCCTGAAACAGCACCCCATGCTGTCGTGTTTTATAAAACGGGGTATAATGTAGCAGGAGAGAGCACCTCAGCCAGCCCAGCCAAGGTGTCCTCCTGAACAATCAAGCCGTAGGATGACAGACCTAGTATGATGGTTTATTGGGGGAAGAGAGCCAGGGATCAGATCAGGCACCTGGATTACTAGGTAGCATTTGGGCAAAGCCTAGAGGAATTACTAACACACACACACACACACACACACACACACACACACACCTGCCTGATACACCTTGGCTGCACACACTTGTCTACACCTCCTGAACCTGGTCATCCTGCTGGAGCTGCACATACCCGTTTCTGGGTGTATGAGCGAAGGCACACATAGCCATTCTACTGATGTTTTCCATTAAGCTCTCAGGAGAAAAAGAATTGGGCAGCAGCACTGTTTGCAGACTCATAGGACATTTCCAGAGAGCACCCAGGGCCTCTCTGCACTGGACCTGTGCTGACACACTGTGGCTGGCCTCAGCCTTACCTGTCTAGTTTTATGCCTTGGCCCTGGTGTTTCTGTCCCTATCCTATTGTGGGGACTTTGCTGGGCATGGGGCACTGGTAGAGCTGTGACCAGAGCTGTCTACTCCCTGTATTCTGAGGGGCTGCCAGTCTGTCTGTCCATCTCTCAGATGGCTTCTCTGTCCTTGCCTGCTGCTCCCTGCCCTTGACCTCCTACTCTCTCCCACACCAACATTTCCCACCTCCTGGACCTTTGTCTCCTCCCTCAGCTTCTGCCCTCCTGGCTTCCTGACTCCCTCTCTTTTCAAGGTGATGGAAGGATCATTTCCTTTGTCCTTTTGTGAAAGGCTCTGCCTCCTCAGCATGGGATCATCAGGGCAGCACTTCAGGGTCCCTGGCTTCCAAGTTCAGCAGAAACCTTCTGGTCCCCTCTCCCATGCCGGTGCCTCTCAGGCTCTGAAATATATGAGTATTACTCCCTGAGACCCTCCCTGTTTTGAATCACCTCTGCAGCTCCAGGGTCTTTGGGCTGCCTCACAAAAAAAAAAAAAAAAAAAAAAAAAAAACTCTTTGGGGCTTTCCTATCTCTGTGCACAGTATATTAAAATAGGAGGTGTTTTGTTTGTTGTTTCTTTGTTGTTGTTGTTTTTTTTTAAATTCTGTAGACAATGGAGCCTTTTCTTTCTTCTAGTGAGATCTTACCAGATATCTTATTATGGGAAAATGGAGTTTATCTGTGTGCAGGTAGGGCACAGGCCATGCAATCCCCCTCTCCCTCCTCCACCTACCAACTCTCCCCTGTGGGGCTATAAAGTTCTTCCATAAGTCCTCTGGGGTTCTGTGGGGCCCTACTGATAGCCACTGTGTTAGACCAAGCTCCACCTGATGAATTCAGGAGCAGGAAGAGAATCTCAACGCCCCTCCTCCGCCTTTAGTTATTTTCAACAAGTGAGGTCACTGAGAGCCCAAGAGGCCAGTACAGGCCACTTCTAATCTGCAGAGTCCCAGTTAGCAGGCCTTGGCTTTAGGATAGAAGTTAACCAGTATATGTGTTTGATAGGGGCCAGACCTCAGGTTTTGAATTTTGCTCTGTTCTTGAGCTTACAGCACAAGAACAGTGCTGTCCTCTTACCCAGCAGCTCCTGGTGAGCCCTGACTTTGTGAGGACCCACAGCCAGCACTGCACTACTTCACTACATAGTGTTTTGGAGGCTGGGTCTGAAGCACAGCTTTGACTTCATGATATTTTACATTTTTAAAAATCGTGTTTTTCAACCTTTTAAACATTTTAAAAAATTAATTCTTTTCTTACTCACTTTACCTTGTGCTCACTGTCCCCCTCATTTTACACTTAAGTGGGTTTATTTGGCTCTAACTTACTGTGAGCAGAGGTGCGTCTGTACAGTGGTGTGAGAGTATGTGTAATGGTGACTCTGCTAATGTAAACCAAGAAATAACATTTGTCAGAAGACTATGGGAGCCCAGAGCAATTCTAGTTGTGATTTGCCATTATTAATTGGGAATTAAATAATACATTGATCTAGGAGGAAAGACAAAGGAAGATTGCTCACATTCAGGGTTATGGGTGTATTTCATCTCATTTTGTGTGTGTGTGTGTGTGTGTGTGTACACTGAGGGCTGTAACTCCGGGTTTCAAGCATTCTAAGCTACACTCCCTCTTGGACATCACAAAGGCAAAATATCCTCTTTTGTCACACTGAGAGAGCTAGCTGCTAAAAGGTCACTGTCCAAGACAATCATGGGTGTCACCTGACCTGTTGATGTTCATTACTTGATTGCAACTCTGGCAGTTTCTGGAAGATTGCAAAGAATTCTCCCTAGTGTTTGGACTTCTGAAGAGGTGACATGGTTGCCTGCAGTATCAGCCATGGTAGAGGGAGGTGGCTGGAGGTGAGGTGAACAGAACTGACTACCCAAGGGGAGGGTGGGAGAGATGGCTGCCCAGGGGAGGATGGGATAGATGCATTGACAGCTGGGACAAAGCTTGCACAGGAGTTAGTAGCAAGGCCCTGGGGACTAACTGATGACCAGCTGACATGTGTCCTGTATTCCCTGGGACTGGGCACAGCAGGCCCCGGATCTTTTGAATTCACTACCCAGTCTCTTCATGTCCTGCACCTCACTGTAGACACAGTAATGGCAGCCCACTGGGGGTGCACTGGGGTGCTTCTTCACCCACCCAGAGGCCTCTGCCTTGTTTTTCCAATAGCCATGTGTATGCTGTGATTTCCTCTGGCGTGATAGCTTTTATTTAACTCTGTACCAACCCCTTGATCCTGTCAGAGACTTTAAAAAAGTGATTCAGAGAAACTCATTCCACTGCTTTCATGGTCTTACTGGCTCAAACATAATCTCGAACCTCCATCGCTTGCTGAAATCAGTGTTTAAGCACTTCTGACTTCTCACAGACATGGACTCTGGGAAAGGAGCAAATGGCTTCCAGGGTGGTGAAGAAATTTAGCTGTAAAGAAATATAGAGGTGGTGATTTTTCTGGGCAATTTTGTGACTTCAACCAGTGTCTCGGGGAATGTGTTGAAGGAAGCCTTCTGAGCTAGAAGAAAATCTTGTTTTAAACTTTAATGTATTTAAAGATTTTTTTCTCCTTAAAATTTATTTATTGCCGGGTGTGGTGGCTCATGCCTTTAATCCCAGCACTCGGGAGGCCGAGGCAGGTGGATTTATGAGTTCTAGGCCAGCCTGGTCTACAAAGTGAGTTCCAGGACAGCCAGAGCTATACAGAAAAACCCTGTCTCAAAAAACAAACAAACAAAAAATATTTATTTATTTATTTATTTATTTTTATTTATGCTCAGGAGAAAACAAGGGCCTCATACATATGTTTCTTCATCCACTGGCCCTTCTTTATTGTTTCAAAAGTCTGACTAACAGAAAATAATTGTAGTCTAGATTTAAGGTGGAGTACTGTGATATTTCTGTCATATAGTTCATACAGGTAAAGTCAGGCTGCTTGCCATGTTAATCTCATCCGTTCTTTGTGTTTGGAATTTTATTATCTTTCTCTTCAGGCCATTAGTAAAATATGTTGTGCTTGTCACCATGGTCACCAGCTGTGCTGCAGAACAGTAGGACACATTTATTTGCTTGTCTTTAAAGACTGTAACTGTGGCTAAAAGTGCAGGTATGAGTTCCCCATCTGAACCATTCTGACACTCACAGTGCATTCCCAATGCAATCGCCTCATGTGCAGGGCCTTCTCATCTACCTCAGTGGAAACTGTGACTGTTATACTCTTCAGCTTTCTGCTAGCCTGTGAACTCCCAGACCATGTGTGTGTGTGTGTGTGTGTGTGTGTGTGTGTGTGTGTGAGACGCTTCCTGTCCTGGCTAGTTTTATGTCAACCTGACATAAGCTAGAGTCATCTGAAAGGAGGGAGCCTCATTTAAAAGAATGCTTTCTTAAGATCCAGCTGAAAGGCATTTTCATAAATAGTGATTGATATAGGAGGACTCAACCCATTATGGGCGGTGCCATCCCCTGGGCTGGTAGTTTGTGAGTTCTATAACAAAGCAAGCTAAACAAAACTCTGAGGAGCAAGCCAGTAAGCAGCACCCATCTATGGCTCCTGCATCAAGTCCTGTCTCCATCCAGGATCCTCTATGTTTTGAGTTTCTGTCCTGACTTCTTTCATTGCTGAACTGTGCTGTGCAAGTATAAGCCGAATAAATTAAACCCTTTCCTCCCCAAGTTTCTTTGGTCATGGCGTTCAAAGTGGTTTCTGAGAGGAAAGCCAGAGCCAGGAGTGATGGATAGGAGGAGTTAACTCAGCCAACCTCAAAGAAGGGCACTGGGAGTGTGGTACCCCTGAATTAGGGTGGGTGATAGAACAGAACACATCCAAGGATGTAGAGTAGACCAAGCCAAAAGGAGTGAGGCTGGCCAGTGTGTGTCCTGCTGGGCCATGGAAGGCTTAATAGGACTGTGGACACTCACCTTTTAAATCTTTAAGAGTTCCTGTCCCTCCTGTGAGGGATGATGTAATGGAAGTGGAGGATGTGGTCCTTTTGCCTTACAGTCTCTGTAAGGCAATGTCTCTGCCAGCCTTAGAAGGTTCTCTAACTAGGACAGTCCAACCACGAAACCCTGCAGACTTCAAATGCATTGTTGTTCGTCTATATTTCACACTGTGTCTCCAAAGAACACCCCAACCCCCACTGAGTGTGTGTGTGTGTGTGTGTGTGTGTGTTTAGCATTTTAACTGAGCTGTCATCCAGGAAGCAGGCTAATACTTTGTTCTGAACATTTTGTCTCCGAGGGTGACAGGGATGTTCTGCCTTTATCTACCTGTATTCAGCAGTAGATAAATAGGCTACAAGTCTGCTGTGCTCACAGACCCTGGGCTTGGAATGTTGGCCAGAACACTGCCTGGGTGCCTCTGGGGAAAGGAATACTGTTTTTACCCAAGCTCCCACCCTTGAGAGACCCCTCAACTTTTTTTTTTGTATGGCCTTCCTGTCTGCACTGCCTGTTTGTCTAAACACAGCCAGGGCTTCTCCCTTCTCTCCATCCTTACCTCTGCTTCTTTTGTTCAAGCTCCTGGGTCTCCTTTGGGGGCTGTCGCACCCTTGTTTGGTATCACATGACTTTTCTAGGGGAGAGGCTCAGAAATGTCTATTCTCTTAGTAGACCAAAGAACTGATTTGATCCAAACTCGGCCTAGTGGACTAATGAGTCTGAGGGAGCCTGGGTGACACCAGTGAGCAGCCTCCAGGGCTTCAGGTAAATCAGCCTGGGCAGCTGCGTCCCTGACGAAAGCCTGCCCCAACTTGGCTGACTGCTCATAAAGGCTGCATGACAAGGGCTGCAGCTTTGTCAGCCTCCTACTTCCTACGCACCCTAGCAGCTCCTAGCAATGCACACTTCATAAACTCAGGAAGAGGGAAGCAGCCAGTTAGCCTGGAAGGCCACTCTCCGTCTGTGAGAGGATTTTAACAGGCTGAATCCTGCGAGGAGCCTGTGGATGATCATGGATATTCTGATCCAAGACTGCAAAGATCGTGTAACATCTTGAATGAATGAACAGCAACACTGCACCCAGGCTGTCACCTGAGGTCATAGTGTAGGCTTCTAGGGCCTCCACCTGGCTCTCTGCAGCCTTCTCTTGGATATCACGGCTTCCTCTCCTGGGCTCTCTCACCTGAGTATCACAATATTCCCATCTGTGCTCTCATCTAGACATCACAGCATCCTCCCTGGGATCTCCCTTGGGTGTCACAGCATCCTCCTCTGGGAGAGTCATCCCCTGGGCTCTCATCTGTATGTCACAGCGGCCTCCTTAGGACTCCTGTCTGTGTGTCACAGCATGCTTCCCTGGGCTCTCTCCTGGACTGTTGGCGTTCTCTCTGGTTATGCCTTTGCTGTCTTCTCTGCCCATCAGCCGACAGTCTTCCCTTGCAGATCTTTACAACCTCTATAAATGCCTGAGCCAGACTTGAGTGTGCTCCTGGCTGGCTGCTTTCGCTGCTTCCCCTCTCCACCTTTGCTTGTGTGCTTCCTGCCTTCTAGGCTACTCTTCCCCAGTGTAGTGTACTCTTGCTTTGCCCCACCATGTCCTTAGATTCATTTTCCTGATCCTTAAGCTGGATTTTTCTTGCCTAATAGGGTCACTGCCCTCTCTGCTCACATACAGAGCAGTGCCTGCACACAACTGATACCCAGTAAATATTTGTTGTATAAATATTCACCAGAGTCAAGCCTGGCCCAGGCTATCAGCTATCCCAGGTCCTAGGCAGCAAACTGAAGGAACACTCTAGTTAAGCAAAAACTCACTGACTCTGAAATGGAGTCACATCACTTGACAAAGCTGCCAGATATTCCCGCTGATTAGCTGTTAGTGATAGGCAATTAGTTTTCATTTGTTTGATTTTGGTCTTTTTATTTTTGACATATAATAATTGTGCATATTCATGGGATACAATGTGGTATTTTGATTCATGCATGCATTTTATAATTATAAAATCGGAGCAATTAGCATATCCATTGCCTTAAACTTTTATCATTTCTTGATGGTGAGAGTATTTGAAGCCATCTCTTTCAGCTGTTCTGTGATACATTACACTTTCTTGCTAGCTTCATTTATTCTTTATGTGCTGTTGCTATAAGAACACCAGATTTCATTCCTCCCGTGTGGCTGTGGGATTGTATCTCTTGAAGACAATTACTTCTTGTTGTAAATTGATAAGTTTGCAACGGAAAGTTGAGTGGGAAGAATTTTAAAGCTTTAAATAAAGTGATTATCCAGAAGAACTCATGGTCTACATTAAAGAGCTTCATGAGTCCTCACCTTGATCCTTGGCTATGTTGACAATGGATGGATAGAACTAGAGACCCACAGAGAAACATTTGCACCTCTGATGGTCCAGCTGAGGCAACAAAGCCCGAATGGCAGGTATGACAAGGAATGTAGTTCAGGTTGGATGGAGTGCTTGCCTGACATGCTCCAGGTCCACCTTCTAGCACCAGTGTTTCAAATCCACAGCTTCACAAATATAAGTTGTTCTTCTCACAGCTGATCTTAATATTCACCTCTAGGGCATTAGAATACATTTGCATTTTATTCAAGCCAAATACCCAGTGGTACTTCCTGGACTCTGGTCTGTTTGAGCCATTGATGCATTTTAGCATGTTACAAGACTGTTAGGCAAACTATCTTGCCCCATGACTAAGTTACCCTAGTTCATTCCATGGAGCTGGCAAAGTTCTTATTAAAGTCTTATAAGTTGGGGGACACTCCCACATCCGCTCTCCCAGTACCTCTTATCTACTTGTGCACTAGAAGGCTTCTCATCACTCGGCTCATCCCTTCTGGCTTCTGGACTTAGGGGTCCTTTTGAATGTGGTTGCATCACTGATGAGGGGGAGGGGACGGTGTTGTCAGACATTGGACAGAAAGACTCCTCTATGGGATGGGCATTTAGCACCTGTAACAGCTCACTGCCCCAGGAGGAGCTGAAAGCCCCAAAAGCTCCGTGTCTTCTCTCTTCCCACCACAGGCTGCTAGAGTATTTAAAAAATTTGGTACCCAAATGTAGAACATTTGTATCATGGGTAAATTCAGCTGTTCATTTTTAAAGTCAACATTCCAGCCTGGTGAGGTGATCTCATGGAAGTTTGGTGTCTCGCTCTGATGTCATAATCCTTTCCCCTGACCCTGCCACTTGGCTGGGCTCTGAACTCTGAGTTCTGATAGACAGCACCTGCTGTCTCCCAGCCTGTGCTGCCTGCCAACCCCTCCCTCTCTCTCTCTCCTCCCAGGGCACATAAAAGACAGTGTTAACATCATATTGAAATAAAAGCCCTCATCTGCTTAGCCGTTCTCTAATATGCCAATCTTGTAACCTTATTAAAAGAGAAAATGAGATGAGTTTGGCCCGGCACTTGCTTCCTGAAGCACTCGGAGCCTTCTGCTCTGATAATCCCCGCTCGGCTCTAGCCCATGATTGACAAGGGGTTTATTGGTACGCAGCGTCTATGCTTTTTTTTTTTTTTTTCCATCTCTACTGTCCTGTGTTATGTTTTAAAATTAACACTTCAGAATCCACTGAATGTCAAGGGTGAAGCACTGTTGAAGGGTCTGGAGACGGTGTGGGGTAATCCCTTAAGTAGCCTCCTGGAAGTTTAATGAAGAGTCCTTGTGCCTAACCCTTACCTCAGCCCCGGACCTCTCACTTCCCAAGTTACATGTCAAAAACAAAACAAAACAAAACAAAACAAAAACACCTCCCTCAACAACAACAACCAGAAACCAACCAAACAAAGAACTAACCCCTGATCTTTGGTATTTGTTAGAGCAGGATATGGCCATGTGGATTCATTGGATGGGCAGGGGCATCTGTGACCTCAGCCAGTGGGCATCTCTGCAGCCTGCCTTCAAGATACCCTGTGACGCTGCGGTATAATCTTCTTCTTCAGGGTAGCTGAGCAAGCCTCCTCAGTGCATCCTTCCTGTGTACCAGCCACCCCACATACTACGTCCATGCTTAGGCTTCCATAAAGGAGCTGGACTCCCTGGCCTGTGATTGCTCTGTTTCTCTGGCCTTGTGAATCTATTGCCTCTGTGATTTCAAGAGGGAGAAAGGCGATAGAAGGTCAAGTAACCACTTATAGCCAGAATTTCTTCATTATACTGAAAAAAACGCTTGCTTCAATGGGGCCAGAAGCCACGCATTTTAGAGATATGTGATAATGTGAAGGATTCTTATTGTTGGAATGTCTGTTGTTCTGTGTAAGTGGCACCACCTTGCCTGCCTGGCTCGAGTACACTTGGGCTAGCAGGGGTCATGCCCAAGAGGAGGCTGCATTGTCATCTAGATGGCAGGTCTCCTGGTGGCTCCAAGCACATGACTTACTCAGACATCAGACATCCTCTTGAGGAAGCCGATTTTTATCTCTAAAACATCAAATAAAGAATAGATTGGTGGACCTTCGTGAGGATTAGACAGAATTAGTTTCTACAGGAAAAAAACTGGGAGCAGGGATATTTGTTCACTGATGTCCACAGCAGCATTATCCGCAGTAGCCTGACATGCTTATGGAAACAAAATGTGCTGTCTTTGTGGACTAGAATATTATTCAGCCATAAAGGGAGAGGGCTTTTGATACAGGATGACATGGAGGAATCTTGAGGATATTGGACTGAGTGAGATAAGCCAATCACCAAATATGAATACTGTAAAATATTCAGAATATTCAGAGTCTTGAATGCAAGGGATAGGGACAGAAAGTATGATCTGGCTGAGGAGCAGGCAAAATGGCAGGTAAAATGGGGATTTCCAGGCTCTGATGAATAGTTCTAAACCCACATTTACATAGAAGGTGGCAGTTAAACCACAAAATGAAAAGATAGAAATACGGGGATGGGGCTGGGGTGGGTGGCTGGAGAGGTAGAAGGGAGAGATAAGAGAAGTCAAGAGGAGAGTGCAATCAGAAAGAATTACACACACACACACACACACACACACACACACACACAAATTTGTTAAAGAACAAATTTCATAAATAAAAACCTTTTTTGAATCATCTCACACTTTCTTATTTACCAGTAATGATCAGACATTGTTTCAAAGCACATTCTAAGCAATTACATCTGGCTGAAAAACTTTTACGACAGGAGATTTAAATAAACGTGGCCTTTAAGTAATGAAGGGAACGAAAGGATAGGAAAATTCTCTGTGACAGGTTGATCAAAGTGACCCTCCAGAGCAAGGTGACACACAGTTACGGAGCTTCGAGACAGGCTTGTCCACCACCTGGGGAAATGGGTAAAATAGATTTCTTGCTGCCAGTCTACTGTTGATGCCACAGTTATTGTCTTGAGAATATCTCATCTGCAGGAAATAAATGCTTCATAGCAAGGTGCACGAGAGAGTTGCAACTTGACAAGTCGTCCATTAAATAAAAGCCAACAAGAGATCCAAAAATGCACATAGAGGTGGACAGCATCCTTCCTGTCAGCTAATAGTTGGTGGAAGATTGACTCACAGGTGACCTTCACCACCAAGCACTTATTCATTGGAAAAGGAGTAAGAATGCCCTGCATGTTACATTCCTTTATGGTGGTGAGCTAGATTTGGATTTTCAGTTGGAAGTTGGAGCCATAGAGGTGTCCACATTTCTTTGTAACTACTAAATTTTGGAAATGTTCCAGTGGGCTGACTCTGGCCAAACAATCACTTAGGAATGACATGTCTGACATGTATATTATAGTTTGAAATTTAACTGTTGAGTCTGAAATGGCTGTCCTTAGGTGTATTTATATTGGTGCAGAAGAGAAAGATGGATCGCTTCCATTTCTTAATAAGGGGTGACTACTTCAACATAGCTTGCAGGAAGTGGTTTCAGTAACAAAAGTAATTGACCTACCAAGTAAAGTCACTAGCCCAGTTCACTTCGGTTCCTAGGGGACAGCTTCTGTCCCCAAGGCAAGATGACATTCGTGTTGTTTCACCACCACCACCACCACCACCACCACCACCACCACCAAGTCATACTAGACCTTTTGTGACACAACACACCACCACTGCCTATGGCCAGATTCTTATTCCTTCCCACCATTTCTTGCTCTGTTATGAGACTATATTCTTAGGAGAAGGCTGGCTTGACCAGAGGGTCTGACTAGGACTAGAAGGTTTAGTGATGTGCTTTGACTGGCTGTGGTGGCATTTATAGTTCCTTGGGTGTTCTACTGAATAGACCGGGACGGAATCAGCACACATCCCTTGCAGCCAGCCAGGTCACACTAGAAACTGTAGTCATATAGCTCACTACCTGAGATAGCGTGAGAACAGAAGGTGGATGATCATGAAATCAGCACTTGCCAGCTCTGAACAAGCTGTGCATCCAGCTGCATCTCATCACCTTGGAGAAGGCCAACGTAAGGAAAAAAAAAACTATCGAAAATCAAACCAAACCAAGCTACTACTGCATCAGATAAAAGGATCCTTTCCAGAAGAGTCAGTGATGCCCTCCTTTGAACAAGAGCATGATCCAGAAAAGGACTGTACTAAGCAGAGCAGAGAACTTTATTGTGCTTCATCGTTTTTGTAAGAGTGCACTCATAGCTATGGTTGTTTGACATCGAGCTGGGAGAAGTTGGAAGGGGAAGGAGTCCTAGGAGCTGGCATAACACTTCTGGAATGGATTAGAAGCTTCAAATCGGGTAGAAGAGTTAAAGGAATTGGATCAGGGCTTAGGTATGCTTAGGACTGGCCCTTTCCTGTGGAATAATCTAAGGTTCTGTAATAGCTAATGTTAGGTATTGACTTGCCCCAGCTAAGGGATGCTGTGCTGGCTGGAAAGAAGTACCTGTGACCGCGCTGCCTGAAAAAAGTGAGCATCTGGGTTGGTCGCCTGAGTGAAGACCTGTCTCAGTCAGTATGGCAACGGCAGTGAGATGCTGAGGGCTTCAACAACAGGATGAGTTCCTGTGATGGTTTCTACATGCTTGGGCCAGAGAATGGCACTATTAGAAGCTGTGGCCTTGTTGGAGTAGGTATGTCACTGTGGGTGTGGCCTTTAATACCCTAATTTTAGCTGCCTGGAAGTAAGTATTCTGCTAGCAGCCTTCAGATGAAGGCTCTCAGCTCCTCCTGCACGCCTGCCTGCCTGGATGCTGCCATACTCCTGCCTTGATGATAATGGACTGAAACTCTGAACCTGTAAGCCAGCCCCAATTAAATGTTGCCCTTGTAAGAGTTGCCTTGGTCATGGTGTCTGCTCACAGCAGTAAAACCCTAACTTAGACAGTTTCTTTCTTTACAAAGGAACTTAGACAGTTCCTTCTTGCTTCCTGCTTCCTGCTTCCTGCTTCCTGCTCCTGAACCCATCTGCTCCATGCTGACGCTTATTCTTCAGAATCTGGAGACTTCTCCCCAAAGATCCTTCTGCAATTGACCTGCAGTGTCTGTAACTTCTTCCATTGCTGTCTGTTGCTTGGGTCTTAGTCATTTGGTTCATGTTGAGCTGTGAGTAGTACTTTTGAGGGTTATTTATTTATTTATTTATTGCCTATGATGCTCTTTCTCACAGAGGCTATAGAGCGTGGTACCATGCCTTCACACGTGCCTGCCATCCTCTTACCTCACTTAGGGCTGCACTGGGAATGGCCTTGGGGAAGTTGGCTGCCAAGTGACTTAGAGGTTTGGGACACATTTGGTTTTGATTGTAGGCAAGCACCTGCCATGGAGTCATCCTTTTGATTGACTGTCCATTTGTCCATCTAGCTAGTGATGTTACCAGCGTCCATCTTCTTTGAAGCCCTTCATTGAAGCCTCATTGTTCCCACAGGTAATTGTAAGCATTTCTCTAAGTAGAGGATCAGATAACATTATTCTGGAAAAAATTAAAACAGTTGTCATGGTGACGGGCCATGATTTGCTTTTGTATCAATAGAAGTGATCAGTAGAAGCAGCATCCTGAAACAAAGTCTCAGGGATTATGGAAAAAGAGAATGGAACACTAGGTTAGACGCTCACCTATTCTCATTTGCTGGAATGATTTTCCAGTGGATGGGTCAACAGAGCAACCTGGAGCATACTGTTGAGCAACAGTCTTGGCCACTGAACTGTTCTCACACCCATAATCAGAGCAGTAACAGTCACTGTTACACCACTTGATAAATTCTGTGTAACACAACAGTCAAGAGCGTTGTGGCTTTCCCCGACACACACTCACAGGGACATTTAGCATGGAAGATTAGTGTGGTCATGGACAAATGTTTCTTTTGTCCAGGCCTTTCATAAGCTGCTGAGCCTGCTGCCAAGGCTCTCCTCATATGATTCATAGGTGGTCAGCTAGAAAGGATGGTGGGTCATGTAGTCTTATCTGGCAGGCTTGGTTCCTTCCTAAAGTAGTGACACAGTTCTATGACAGTGAGTTCCTGTGTACAGGTGGCTTCCTGGCTTCTGTCTCATCTTTGATACTGCTTCCTTAGCCAAAGCAAGTTCCATAGTCAAGCCCCGTTTCAGAGGTGGAGAAGGATTACATTTTTTTTTCATGGACAGAGTGACAAGCCTTCCTCTTCCCCTACCCTCTGTAATCTACCATTGCTGTGGTTATATGCATTTCTGTATAGATATTCCCTGACTTACAATGGGGTTGTATTCCCAAACCCCTGTAAGTTGAAAATGCATGTAATGTTCCAATAACCACATTGAGAAATTATAAAATAAGCTACCATCCATTTGAACCATTAAGCAGACACCTGTGTATAACACATTAGTTATTTCCTGCTATATAACAAATAGCATCAGACTTAGCCACCAAAAACAAATGTTTGCTTCTTTTCTTTTCTTTTCTTTTCTTTCTTTTTTTTTTTTTTTTTATTTTTTCAGTTTCTATGGGCCAGGAAGACAAAAATAAAGAACAGGGCTTGATTATGATACTTTCATACATTTGTATCTTTGCATGTTTTTCATACTTTCCCCCTCCTCAAATCAGGAGTCTTGGCCCAACTTTCCTGAGTGTTTCTGTGCCACCAGAGAGATCAGCTTCTAAGATTATTCCATGATAACTGGTTCTCCCCAGCTGGAACTGGGTGATGTGTGAATATCAGAAGACAGAGCCATTGGGAGTGTCTCTGAGACTGCCTGCCACCTCCCATGTCTGCACATTAAATGTACTCTCATTATCCTCCATATTCAATCTCGGAAATGGAGACACTGATGGCAAGTCCTGGAGCTGCGGCTGATCCCACGCTGAAGGACAGTGACGCCGCACCGGAGGTGGAAGGCATCATACAGGGAGAGATTGATACAATTGACCACACATCCATTAGTGTGCCGTGTGTGTCAAACACCATCACAGAATTGCCAAATCAGGACACATGCTATCTACCTGCCAATCCATCCTTATTATACTAAAAGCAGTCATAAATCAATACGGAAACATTAACATCAAATGGAGAGGGGCTGTATGGGCTCCAGTCAGCCAGCTGCTGAAGAAATAGGAAAGGCAAAGAAACACAAAACACTGAACCTCTCGAACCTCTCACCAGTAATCATAGAAATGCAAATGAAAAGCCTCCCCTAGCAAGGTAGGGCTCTGAGAGGTCCAGAAACTGGGTAAAGCAACTTAAATATCTGTGTGTGTCGAGGAACAAATGTGTTTCCAGACAGCTGGAGAGAGATTGACGGGTATAACCTTCTGAAAGCAAATGTTTACATCCTTTTCTCCAGTCACCCGCTAAGGGTTTCCATGAAATCTGAGACCACAATAAAACTTTTACAACGAAATAGTCACCTGCCTTATTTAGCTTAGTTGAATATTGCACACTACTTGAAATACCACAAACAGTAGCAGGGTGATTATAAAACGCTATTCCCCATGCCGCGGCCATGAAGACCATGTTTTCAAAGACTATTCAGTTGCCTAGGCATCCTCACATTATTTTAAATGCACAGAACATAATTCCTACTAGTTGTGATCAATATGTAGAGATATAAAAAGGCCAGAATGGAGGGGCTGGGGGAGTTGCTCAGAACAAACAGTGCTTACCGTGGAAGTGTTAGGGTTTGAGTTCTGAACCTAGGTCAAAGCCTGCAGGCGGGGCAGCTACCTGTAGCGCTAGCACTTGGGCGATGGACACAGGGCAAGCCAGCTAGCTAGACCAGTAAGAGTAGGAAAGATGTGGGGTCAGTGATGCCTCCCTAAAGTGAAAAGGAATTGAGGAAGACACCAGACATCAACTGCCTCTCACCGCATGTTCTGCTATGCACATATCTGTGCTCCTACACGTGAGCATACATATACACATATGTGCATACCGTATGAAAACACATGTCCCCCCCCAAAAGCTTGAAAGGAAACAAAACAAGGTATTGACTGTTTATTGCTGAATAAAAGTGTTATTAGTGTGTGTGTGTGTGTGTGCACGTGTGTGCATGTGCGTGTGCATGTGCGTGTGTTTCCTCTGTTTCATTCCTTGATTATTTATTACCCATGTAATGTAAAGAGGTTGTTTGAAGCACCCAGCCAGCCAGAGAGTCTGACTGCTCAGCATTTAGGATTTATTGCTTTCCCTACCATAGCTAGAGACCCATAGCTCACATTTCAGTTAAAGAAATGGATGTTCTTAATCTCTCAAAAAAGACACGAGGTTCATGTTGACCCGTGGTCCCCAGTCCTTCTTCCACTGTTAGGACATGGTTGTAAAATTGTTCTACCCAGGCTGAAACACCAGGGCTCCCCTGCAGCAGTGAAGGGCAATGCTGGATATGGCTGCGTTGGCATCGCAGCCCCAGGTGTTTCTGGTTCTCTCTGTGGGTGAGTTTAAAAGATCAGGGAGCAGGGGGTGTGCTCCTTTCATGGTTACAGATTCTGTGGCTCTTCTCCCTGAACTTCACTCTCTCTCAGTGTTCCTGATCTCTCGCTCTCACCCCAACCCTGCAACATGCTGCCTGCTGGCCTGGCCAGCTCTCTCTGGCTCTGACTCCTTCCTGGTACTTCATCTGGATATAGCTGCTTTTCCTTTGACCACTCCTGTTCTGGGGTTTGGCTTTGAGTGTTATGTGAAGACATCAGCTATAGGCCTTCAAATATGAGAAATGCAGCCATTACTCTAAAGATAAAATTGCTCCCGATAGTTAACAGAAGTAATATAAAACAAATACAATTACTAATAATTGGAGGCTTTGGCATGTGGGCAGTTCCGCACCCCGAATAGTCCTTCCCTTCCTCCTGCCCTCCCTTTGTCCTTCCACCCATGCTGTGTCTATCCTAGGGCATAAGTAAGGTGGGAAAGGCTGTGAATGTGGTACAGTGTCCTTCCCTTTCCAGCTTAGCAGAGTGAAGCAGATAGGACTTGCAGACGGCCCATTCTTCCCCCACCTTCTCTTTATTGGGCACAATCAAGCATGTAAGCCCACTCCTTTCAAGGTATCAAGAAAGCCTTCCAAAATCAGAGGCTGTGGATTCAGGACACCGGCATAGCTACCTTTCTCTTAAAACCATAGCTGCTTAGGGATTCCCAGTGTCCGTTCCCCTACTGTCTGCCAGTGAGAGAGAGGAGGGTACAGAACTCAGTGTTATCAAACGAATGGCTCTGAGCTGGTCTTTTGTGCCTTTTTCTAAACGAACTGTGTTGTTTCCCTGGTTCTGGCTTGCAATTAATTTAGGGTCACCTAGAAAAGCAAATCTGCAAGACAAGCCAGAAAACCACGTAGGCACAGAAAATCAGCACCGTATGCATCAGACTCATTTTTCTAGGAGAAAAGTTTTAAATCCATTCTGTGATGGATGATGCTTGTAATCGCTTTTTCAGCAGTTTCCCGAGCCAGCCTCTCAGGACCAGGTGAAGGTTGTAGGCTCTTGGGGGAGCCCTTAAGGAGGCAGGGCAGGGAGGGACTCTGTTCTGTAGATGTACTGATGCCTTCCATGCTAGGCAGCCTGATGCTTCGTTGTCCTTAAACCTCTGCCATGCACAGCATCTTCAGCTGCTACCCATGTGTGTTCTCTGCATACCTCCCTGTCCCCTTCACTCCCACAGAAGCTCCCAGTGCAGTCAGTGTTATAAGTTGTAAGTCAGTTGTAAGGTCTCTCTCTCTCTCTCTCTCTCTCTCTCTGTGTGTGTGTGTGTGTGTGTGTGTGTGTGTGTGTGTGTGTGTATGGGTGTATGGGTGTATGGGTGTATGTAGCTGCTCTGGCAGCCCCCTGCTGGCAAGGTCTGCAGACTGTTGGGAGAGAGAGAGGGGAAGGGAGAGGAGGGGGCAGAGGGAAGGGAGCACCTACCAGGTGAGGTGGTGAGGTGGAGCTGTAGGGTGTGTAATGGGAGATGACGCATCCACAGCATCCACCCTGGACCAGAGGAAGGCTGACTCTCTTGCTGGGTCTTGGGGGCAGCCCCATCTGCCTTCAGTGGGAGCCTTGGTTGCATTTGGTGTAATGCTTCCAGTTTACCTTATTTATTTGGAGCAGCCAGCACTCTGTAATACAGATGAGTGCACAGAGGAGCCCTCTTGTCCTCATAGGTAAAAGGATACAGGTTCCCTCAGCCTTACTGTAATTGACCTTATGAATGGGGCAGAGGCAATGTGTATTCAGTAGAGTTACTCCTTCAAGTTTGAGCTCTTTGTGGCTAGTGATATGAGTCTTTCGTGATGGTGATGGTAAGTCCTAGTGAACCCCTGTGAACACAAGAGAACTTGTTGGGCACTGTGCTATGGGGCTGAGCTAGAATGTGAGGTAAGTAAGAGGCATTAAATGTAGTTTCTTTCCATCCTGGCCCCATGCTAGTGATTGAGATTCTGGCTTTGTATATGGTAGGAAAGTGCTCACCTACTGGAATACATACATCTCTATCATCTCTATCTCTATCTCTATCTCTATCTCTATCTCTATCTCTATCTCTATCTCTATCTCTATCTCTGACTATACTGCTAAGTGTACTTTCAATTTAGCAATATTTTCAGGTTGTTGAGATAGATTCCCAATGTAAGTTGAAGAACATTTTTTTTAAAAGTGTTCCTGTGCCATTCATCATCATTTTCAAACTGTGTGGTTGATTGAAACCTTACAGTGCTCTGGGATGCTGTCCGCTGAGGGTAGTAGCCTTGGGCCAGCCACCATGTTGGCCTGGTGGTGAAGTGTAACAGTGCCGTAGCACTGAGTGCTCCTTGCCTTTCTACTTGGGTGTGTTCCTCTGTACCACGTGGCTTTGGGGTATGTAGGTGCTTTAACTAATCTTGCTGAGACTGTGTCCTACCAAAGGAATGAAGAGCCATTGCTCACATTTGGTCCCTTCTGATTATTTATGTGTGTGCTCACCTGTCAGGCTCCTTCTTTTGGTCATTTGCCATTCAGATAGTGACAAGGTTTTCGTCACTTGAGGAGTGCCCCTCTCCCTGGACTCCTGAGCTGACTGCCCCCGCCCCCCCAGAGTGCCATGGATTTTGTGCTGGCTTTGTGGTACTACCTTCTCTCATCTACTCTGCTTTCCCTTATCTCTTCATCTTGACTGCAGATGTCTGTAAATGTTGTCCTCTCTAATTAGAGCCATCTTAGCATTCCCCTCTTCTCTCTGATCCTTCTGTTCACATTATTCTGTTCTCCTAAATAAAGGGCATATTAGCTTACCATTGCTATGATGAAATACTTGAGACAATTAACTCATAAGGAGAAAAGACTTGTTTGGGCTCCGTGCTACGGCTCATGACGATGGGGGCTCATTGCAGGGGGCTCAGACTAGGTAGCACCTGATAGCTGTGTGTGTATCATGGGACCGACCATTACCTCATCAGTCAGGAAGGAGTGAAAGAAGACACACCAGAGACTGCTCATTCCCCCCGAGAGCATGTCCACAGTGATCCGAGGACCTCTCAAAAGGCCTGTCTTCATTAAGGCCCTGCTAACTCCAAATAGCACCACTCTGGGGGCCTGCCTTCCACACACGAGCCTTTGGGGACACATTGTACATCCACACAGTAACGAAGGGATGAGCTAAGTCTACTGATTATGCCTACCTCACTTAGCTCCATCTGCAGCCACTGCAAGATTTTGTATTTTCTCTTTTGGGTAATTTCATGCATTGAAAGTGCTATGTTGAAGAGGTTTCTTGACCCCAAGCTGGGGGAAACTTTGGGTCTTGCGGGTCACATTGTGCTCATAGCTGAGTCTTCCTGGACTTTCTGCAGGATCCAGGTTTTACTTGTTTCTTTTATACTTTCAAAGTTGTTTTCAGATTAATTTCTCTCAAAGCAATTTCAAAGAACTTAAGACTCCAAGAAAACAGAACGAAAAGAGCCGGCTGCGATTAAATCGCTTCACCTGGTTGAACAGTCTAATTCTCGTCTCTGCTGATGTAATAGGATATTTATCATCCGGAGGAGGGCTCGGAGCTTGCGTATGAACTATTTTATTATTCATTTGAGAAAAAAATGAGCCTCTGCATTATTCATTCATCTGATTCTCTCTTGGAACAAAGCCTGTGGCCTGTGGCCTGTGGCTGCTTTCTCTGACGAACAGGAAGTATCACACTTAACATTCAATAGGTCAGTGTCAGCATCCCATGCCAGGACCCCACAGGAACAGTCTGTGTGCAGTTAGCATTTGGTACAGAGTGATCTGACCTGGCCTCACTCCACACAGCAGGGCCCAGAGCTGCCCTGCACTGTTCAGCATGCTTAGCCTCAAGTCCCAGAGGGAGGTGAGCTCCACACCATGAAGACCCAGAGACCAGAACTGAGGGAGCTAAGGGCTTGGTAGATAATGTCAGGATCCTTGGGGGAGGGTCTTTGTTTTAAATCCACACGACCCCCCCCCACCATAAGTGGTTGGAGCCTTAGGACTCCCCCTCCTCTTTCTGTTTATACACAGGGCTTGGTGTCTAGAGGCTCCTGTTTAAGAAGCACAGCTGGTGCCTTTAATTAGCAAGGTGAGCCGTCCTATTAGGGTTACTAAATTAAGCACTTGCTTCTCTCTAGCTGCAGGTGTTGGGTCTAGGACCCCTTGAGGTTACCCAAATCTGTGGCTGCTCAAGTCCCTTTCTCTTAGAAGTATTCACCTCCTATTATGTCTTTTGCCTCCTCTCTAGTTGCACGGGATGCCTGTCGCAGTGCCCGTGCTTTGTAAATCTCTGTCATGCCGCGTTGTTTATGAAACAATACCAAAAAAAAAGTCTTTCTGTGTGTAGTATGGATGGCATTTGTCTTCATATTCTGATTTTGCTACCAGTTGAACGCTCAGATGAGGAACCCGTGGATTTAGAGAGCCAGCTCCAATTGAAAGTTGCAAAAAAAATGGCATTAAAAAAAAGTTAGCTAAGAAGATTGGAGGCGCTGGATAACATTTAATTTTGGAGGGGAGGGTGTGAGGATGGTCTGAGACAAGGTCTCACAGAGTGGTCTGGTACCTGCTAGGTAGCTGCCCCACTGGCCACCCACCAACTCAGGGCAGTCTTCTTGTCTCAGCCTCTTGAGTGCTAGGACTATAATAAACCGCCCTACCCAACTTGATTCTGGATGCTTTTGATGTGAAGCCTGAACTCAGACAGACACACAGTGAAGGAGTATCATCCTGACTAAGGTAGGGATGGGTGCTGTGCAAGACCTTCTTAATTTCTTTCAGTGAGCACTCATATCCCTCTCTTGAATAGGCAGACTTGGTCCAACCCCATCTAATGTTGGAATGATATATCTCTTCCATGAGAATCTCAAGATAGCTGTGTTAGTTACTGCTTTATTGCTTTGAAAAGGCACAATGACCAAGGCAGATGATAAAAGAAAACCTTTGCAGCTCTCTTATAATTTTGGAGGGTGAGTCCATTATCACCATGGTGGGGAACATGGCAGCAGGCAGGCAGGCAGGCATGGTGCTGAAGCAGCAGCTAAGAGCTTACATCCTGATCCACAGGCAGGATGCAGAGAGAATGAAACTGTGTAACCCTAAAGCCTACCACCAGTGACACATCCTCTCTAGGAAGGTCACACCCACCTCAACAAGGCCACACCCACCTCAACAAGGCCACACCTCCTAAACCTTCCTAAACAGTCCAGCAACCAAAGACCAAACAATCAAATACATGAGCCTACAGGGGCCATTCTCCTTCAAAGTACCACAGTAGCCCTCTTGATTCACCATGTAAAATTTTGTTGGATCATAACACTTTTTATATTGAATTTAAAATTTTAATTGTAATTATGGAATTTCTGTCTCAAATTGTTAAGTGGAGTTTGCTGGTTGCATATATGTATGGCTAACAGAATATGGTTTCTTCAACATGTTCATGTTTTAATCTTTGAAACCTGCTGTGATACGGAAATTAAGGTCTTAGATGGATAAGGAGGTATGCCTATTGAGTGTACCCAATATACCCAGTACAGGGATGACCTTGTAGTACCTGGTTAGGTGGAAGACAGAGTCAGGAGCTGGATTGAGAAGATGTGAGGGTAGAGGACTTGCCAGAGAGGCATGTGATACTGGTGGTTTGGCGTGGAGGGCTGTGGGTTTATGTGGAATGTGCATGCCACCAAGAAACTAGGGAGTGATGCATATGGCTTCATTTGTGAGGCTCCATGGTGAGACTCATGTCAGACACTATAACCTTAGATTGCTTTCAGCTGCTTAAAAATGTGGCCATTTGCCACGATAGCTATGGATTGAAGCAGTATAGACTTGTATAAGAAAAATGCCAATCCAGCCCAGCGCCTCTCCACAGTACCATGTGCCTAGGCTCACCATTCTCCTTGCTGCCTTTAACATGCTGACTTTGCCTCAAGTATATTCCTGCAGGGCCACTGTCTCTTCAAGAAGCATATCTGTCTAGGGGACTGATATCCAATATATATAAAGAACTCAAAAAGGTGGACACCAGAAAATCAAATATCCCCATTAAAAAGTGGGGCACAGAGTTAAACAAAGAATTCTCAACTGAGGAATACCGAATGGCTGAGAAGCACTTGAAAAAATGTTCAACATCCTTAATCATCAGGGAAATGCAGATCAAAACAACCCTGAGATTCNTGGCCTAGTTGGCCATCAGTGGGAAGAGAGGCCCCTTGGTCATGCAGACTTTATATGCCCCAATACAGGGGAATGCCAGGGCCAAGAAGTGGGAGCGGATGGGTAGGGGAGCAGGGCCGGGAGGGGGGAGGGTATAGGGAACTTTCTGGATAACACTTGAAATGTAAATGAAGAAAATATCTAATAAAAGTTGAAAAAATAAAAAAAGAAGCATATCTGTCTTCTAAGTAGCAGGAATTGGAAGTAGAAACAAGTAGGAGTCTTCACAGACACACTCCTCCTACCCCCCCAACCCTTCCCAACCCATCTCTCCCCCACCCCACCAGCCAAGAAGGCTTACACATATCCCTTTGTCAGAATTGGTTCACATGGCAACCAGTGGTACAGGTAGTCTGAAAAAGGAGAGCTAATTGGTGTCTTAGTACATGTGGGATACTGTAACAAAAAGCCCTAGACAGGGTAGTTAGACAGTTAAAAACAAAATCATTGCTTACAGATTTATATATGAGAAAGTCCAAGGTCAAGGTCCCTGCAGAAACACTCTGATGATGATCTTCCCTCCTCAGAGGCTGTCTTAGTTAAGGTTTCCATTGCTGTGCAGAGACACCATGACCAAGGCAACTCTTACAAAGAACATTTAAATTGGAGCTGGCTTACAGGCTCAGAGGTTCAGTCAATTATCATCAAGGCAGGAGCATGACAGCATCCAGGCAGGCATGGTGCAGGTAGAGCTGAGAGTTCTACATCTTGTTCTGAAGGCACCAGGAGAAGACTGGCTTCCATGTGGTTAGGAGGAGGGTCTTATTGCCCACCTCCACAGCGACACTCTTCCTCCAACAAGGCCACACCTACTCCAACAAAGCCACATCTTCTAATAGTGCCACTCCCTGGGTCAAGCATATTCAAACCATCAGAAAGGCAGTATCTTTTTCGGGTGGAAGAAGCGACCTGGCAGATGCTTTATAAGGAAACAACTCAAGAGTGATTTGTTACTGTTACTTTCAATATTGAATAATGCTTCACCTCTGATCACCAAACCATGTGTGGACTGACTCCCCACATATGAGCACCTCTGGCACATACTGACACGATGCCTTACGATTCAGCCTGGCTCATCAGGTCTGCCTGGCAAGCATCACCAGCTCCCACAGACTGAAGGCACAGCCCGTTCTCAACTCTCACATGTAACCTGTGCTTCTGACCTGCCAGCTATAAATTAGGGTCAGCACCTCTCAGCATCAGACTTGATTAATTTGTCGGGATAGCTTCAGACCTCAGAGAAACACTCTACTTCCTTTTATCCATTTACTATAAAGGACATGCAAACGTGGGTGACAAGCAGAGGGCAAGGACTACTCTCAGGGCAAGGCATGTGGGAAGGGTGTGGGACTGCCGTGCCTTTTGAGAGTGAGCCACCCTGCAGGAACCTCTGGTTTTTCAGTCTTTGGAAACTACATCCAGTTCTCTTTGGAAGTATTGGTTAAAACATTGGCTCTTCTCTTTTGAGGTCAGAAGTGACCCTAGAGCTCTGCCCCTCTAATCACCTGGTTGGCTTCCTAACAACCATCCCCCCCCCCCATGTTTAGACACCGGAAGCCCCAGACTACACAGGTCATCCACTCAGTAGTCTACTGAAACTCCTATAGTCTATGCATTAATCCTGTTCAGAATGGTTCTTTCATTTAAATAGTAGAAGGTGGGGCCTCTAATCATCCCCTAGAAGCTGTACCTTTTGATGTTTAAGCACATGAATTTGTAAAAGTGACTAGGCACACAAACAATTTGGTACTCATCTTGGTGTCTTTTCTAGTCTTTTCCCTCAGTGTACTTTATTCACATTTCAATCTCATTATCATCTACCGTTTCTTCCTCTTCTGAAGTCCTTGTCTCTGTTCCAGAGGTCAGTGGTTGATTGGCAATCTCCCCGCCATCCTCATCTGTTGGTTTTCTTGGTAGACCACAGATTGATCCAGCCCAACTCTGCCAGGGACACTGACCATGGCTGCGATGACCATGCTATGTCCTGGCTGGGTCTCTTCTCATGGGCTAACTTGCAATTGGTTTGTCCTGTTTCTCCGTTCTTCCTCAACTTACTAATTCCCCTGAAAGCTCTTTCTCCCTGGACATCTGATGTTCATTTAGTAGCACCCAAGTTTTTTGAAGTCAGTACAGAAAGTCTTAGGTTTTGAAGGAACTGGTGAGACCACATACTTCCTCAGCTTCTTGGGTGTTTGGAGGATCCTTCGATAGCCATTGGTTGTGGATTTAAAGTGTGTGTGTGTGACAGGCTGGTATACAGCCATGTCTGGAGGGTGATTATATAAGTGGTGGCAAATAGGAAGGTCAAAGTTCAGAGTCCTCTGTTGTACTTCAAATACCTTTTGCTCAGGCAGACCTGAAATCCCAGACACTGCCAGCTCTGGGTTACAGCTTACCTAGTCCTCAGCTTCTAGGAGTAGGAGGCTTCTTAGAGACCTTGTCTTCATAGTACAGAACTGAGATGAGGGGAATTTGTTTATACAGACCCTAGTTTTGTCCACTGAAGATCAAGGCTGATGCCCTGACTGTGCTCTGCTGGGATCAGCTGCCCCTGGACATCCTAGGGATGTCTGTTCAGTACTTTTGTCTTTAAAGACTGTACAGTACCACCACCCAGTAAGAGCATTATTTTTCTGTCTTAATTTCTTTCTCATTATTCCATTGGTCATGGACACCCCAAGAGCTGGGACTCTGGAAGCTGGATGATTTTTGCTGTGCTATGCCTTCTGATGACCCATGAAATCTTCAGTCTGGTGGGATTTACGTGGCGGCGGGAGTGGGGGGATGGGAATGATGTTCTGAAAGTTGGGTGAGCATGACTCCTGAAGGGGAGTCCTGGGGTAGAGGGAGTCAGCAATGGTAGAAGTTGAAGGTTTAGATGATCAGAGACTCACTCAACCGAGGAGAAAGTCTCCATCATAGCTGGGAGGAACCTGTGGAAAAAGATGATTGTGGTAACTTCATAAGTACAATGTTAACTCAAGGTTACTGCAGAGAATTTTATGATGAATGCACGGCGTCCTAGTATATGCAGAATAAAAATTGTTTTCATCATACCTAGGAGTATGTGAAATGACATGCATATTCTCTGGGACCAGTTAATCAAATGAAAAAAGCAAACTAGGTCACTACTGCAGCAATCATTTAATTCAGCAGTGAGGAAGCCAGGGCAGTGGTTCAAAATCACCCATAAAGAAAGGTAATTTTTAGGATTCTATTTATAGAAAATTTGAATAGGCAAAACTAATTTTCATCAATAGAGATCCAAGGAGTAGTTGCCATGGGGTTGGGGTCGATTGAAAAGTCATCTTCAAATGCTGGCTTTGATGATAGTGAGTTTTACCACAGTAGCCATTGGTAACATGGAAGAAGGCCATGCTATGGAATTATGCTGCCCTTTTAGGTCCTAGACAAACAGAAAGACATGAAAAAATTATGTTTAAGGGCTGCTTTAATCCCAGAAGTCACACTCTGCAAACTTAAGATTCTTTTGAGATCTACAACTTTAAGCATATGTCGTGGTTTGAATAGCTTGGCCTAGGGATTGGCACTATTTGGAGGTATGTCCTTGTTGGAGTAGATGTGTCATTGTTGGAATAGGTGTGTCACTGTGGGTGTGGGCTTTAAGACCCTCATCCTAGCTGCCTGGAAGTCAGCCTTCTCCTAGCAGCCTTCAGCTGAAGATGTAGAACTCTCAGATCATCCTGCACCTTGCCTGTAAGCCAGCCCCGACTAAATGTTGTCCTTATAAGAGTTGCCTTGGTCATGGTGTCTGCTCACAGCAGTAAAACCCTAGCTAAGACACCATAGTACAACATAGTAATAACAGAAGGTAGATATTTGAAAAAATAAGTTTCTGAGGGAAGGTTGGATAGAGAGTTTTTATGTTCTCTCTCTCTCTCTCTCTCTCTCTCTCTCTCTCTCTCTCCCTCTCTCTCTCTCTGGTATGTGTGTGTGCATGTGTGTATTTGAACTTCCTCAGATCGACCAGGTAAGAATTACAGTAACAAGCACAAGTAATTATCTTATTGTCTCACTTGCTTGGCCCTGTTACTTTGCGCCTTTGATGAACCAGAAATCAAATGTTGTCATGAATGTTGAGAAAACTGCTCATCCCATGACACCCAGGAAGTAAAAGAGAGGAAGAGGAAGATCAGGGTTCCAATAGTGAGTGATATATTGTTTCTATTTCTCAATTCTTTTGGTCTTTGCATTTCCTATTGATTAAATTCTTCCTTTGACAGTTCCATCACGTGTATCGTGCATCATGTTTACTCTTACTCCCACCCTCTTATCACCTTCCTACCCTTGCTGTCTGTGGTGGTTTGAAAAAGCTTGACCCACCGGAAGTGGCACTGTTAGGAGGTGTGGCTTTGTTGGAGTAGGTGTGACCTTGTTGGAGGAAGTGTGTCACTGTGTGGGTCGGCTTTGAGGTCTCTTAGTGCTCAAGCTCCACCAGTGTGGAAGAGACACTCCCCCTGGCTACCTGTGAAAGGTACATTCTACCTTCAGATCAAGATGTAAAACTCTCAGCTCTTTCCCCAGCACCAAGTCTACCTGCAGTATATCATGATTTCTGCCATGATGATAATGATCCGAGCCTCTGAAACTGTAAACCAGCCACAGTTAAACGTTTTCTTTTTAAAGAGTTGCCTTGGTCATGGTGTCCCTTCATGACAATGAAACCCTAACTAAGACACCATCCCTCTCTCTTTTCCACATCCAGACCTTTTTCTTTTGTTTTGTGACTCACTGGCTTTAACTAAGACTGTCTGTGTGGCCACATGTTAGCAACTATACACACTGGTATCTAATGGGATCACCAGTGTATATACAAGTGAAGGAAATGACTATTCCTCTCTCAAAATAGTTCAGCATGGAGGGGTGGGGACCCATGAGCCCCTCCTTGATCTACAATTGGCTATCCAAGTACAGGCAACCACAGCTGCTGTGAGAGCATGTTTGCAATGGCTGTGCCATACCCTGAACATAGCATTTCACAGCCTTTTCCCTGTCTTCTAGCTCTTGTCTCTGTATCTTGATTAGGGCTAAGCACTTAACTGTTATTTATTCTAGGTATCTCAAGGACCGTGAGAGTCTGTGTTCATTGTTGTTTGCTGCGAGGAGAAGCTTCTCTGATTAAGGATGAGTGCAGTGTTTGTCCATAGATATAATCATAAATATTTAGAATGCAACTTGGTACCATATAAAATTAGCTGCACAAAAGTAGTGAGTTTACTGGTGTGAACCTAGGGCCTGGGATACCTTCAGCCATGGCACTTTGACTGAGCATACAGTAAGAGGTATGTATCCCCTCCTTGTAGAATAGGCCTCAAAGCAAGTTGGAGTATTTGGTTGTCCCCGCAACATTTATACCATTAATGCACCAGTGGGTGCATCTTGCCGGACATATTGGTATGATAGTTGGTAGAATTCAAAGTTGGGTAATACCATTGATGCCTTCTTTTATTCCAGCAACCTAAAGAGTGACTTCTGGCATTGTGAAAGCAGTGAGGAAGACTCCAGTTCAGTTCCAGATTGCTTCCTATATATCTTGCATCCCAAGGGCAAGGTGTATTCAGCATTAGGCTTATATCGTCTAGTTATAGTGAACATCAAAAAGAAATGGCAGGAGCCTGTATTATTTAGAAGATCTCTGGGTCTTCTCTGACAAACAGTGCCTACAGAGATACCACAAGCACAAGTCTAGGTTTTATGTTTGAAAATAGTGGTTTGTAAGAGCAGTGTTGTTCTGTTCTTGGTTCTTACCAACAGTTAACCTTAAGGTTATGAACCTTAGATTTTGTTTTTTCATAACAGATACTGGGTAATATAGGTACCACTGCCCAGCTATATTTCACAGTTTTTTGATCTGATATCTTACTCATGGACATGTGGGGCATTTTATACATTGTTGCTGTTGTAAACAGCCCACCGAAAGCATTCATTCTCCTGTTAGTCTCTAGGTACAGGTGTCCATTGGTTTTCTGTGTTCTGTGCCCAAGAATCAAATTCTGGGATAGGATTGCAGATGTGTAGTGCCAGGAGATACTGCTGCAGTCTTTCTGAAGGCGTGCCCTTCCATTTATCCCATTCCCTCCTTCAATTCTTACACCTTTCTCTCATGGCTTCATAGTCTCTAGTCCCAGGTATCATCAAGCCTTTAATGTTTCCTACAATGAGATGAATATAAAAGGATTTATATTCTCTGGTCATGAATGATGGCCACCATCTGTTCATGTGTCTGTTGGTCACAGGCATCGGTGGACATGGATAGTCTCGATTAGTCGCTTGCCTATGTCCTCTTGAATTCTATTGCTTGTAATTGTTCTTTCTTTTCATGGTTACTTTATCACTTTAAGAGTCGATTAGAGCCATCTCTTGATGCACACTCCTCTGACAGGATATTTTGAGCTCTTTATGTCAGTAGATGTCCCTCTTCTATGACTCCTGTCCTTTTGCTTCCTGATGCTGCCTCTCATGTGACTTTAACGGTAGTCTAAAATTTCATGTTCATTTATAGGTGTATTCAGGAATTTAAAAACCAATAAACTCCATTACTAGATTATTGACGGTGAAATTCTCATTCACTTTCGAACGAGCTAATGTGATTGAACTCAGAGGTGGAAATGTCTCTGTACTGCTCTGAGATTTGTTTAGATGTTAACCCATTACCTGGATCCCCCCCATGGGTTAACATCTCATATAACCAAGGTATGTCCACCAAAACAAACAACCTCCACTAGGCTACAGTTAGATTTCACGAATGGCTCTTAGTGTACTGTTTCTTCACGACTAGGCTCCCTACTCTTTGATAGTTCCCTAGACTTTGCTTGATGTTTATACCCTTGGCGCTTTAAGGAATATTGGCTGTACATTTTGTAGAAAAAACCCTGACTTGGGGTTTGTACTTCTAAATGCATATTCGTGATTGGACTGGGCTTGTGTACTTCAGAGAAGAGCATCACAGAGGAAAGGCATTCTTTTCAGTCTGTTATATAGTGATCCTGCCAGCGATGCTTTCCTCCCTCATCTGGGCAAGGTGGTACCTACTGCTCATCCTCTCTTTGTACTTACTATCCTTATCCTTCCTGTATTCATCACAATCCCACTGAGCTAGTGGGAAGAGGAGTAAGGGCTGCTTCCCAGAGGAAGGAGCATCACACAGTTAAGGGACACATGTTAGCACCCAGTGGTTAGTAACAACTCAGGTGAGGTACTTTGGTGAAATGTAAACGCTTCTCCTGACAATTCAATAATTAATGTTAGCACCATTGATTGTGGTCCTTGGCTCAGCAGCTACCACCTTGGTGGTGTCCTGACAGGAGCATCTATCCATCCTTCCTTCCTTCCTTCCTTCCTTCCTTCCTTCCTTCCTTCCTTCCTTCCTTCCTTCCTTCCTTCCTTCCTTCCCCCTTCCTCCCTTCCTTCACCCCTCCTCCCTCTCTCCTTTCCTCCCTCCCTCCCCATCTCTTTCCCTCTCTCCTTTCTTCCCTCCTTCCCTCCCTCCCTCTCTCCTTCTCTCCCTCCCTGTCTCCTTCCCTCCCCCCTCCTTTCCTCTACTCCCCTCCCTCCCCTCCCCTCCCCCTGCCTTCCCACCTTCCTGCCTGCTCTTCCCTACTCCTTCCTCTCTCATCTTTCTTCTTTCTTTACTCTTCTGTTCTGTGTGTGTGAGTCAGGGCCTTGATATATAGGCCAGGGTGATCTGGAGCTTAGCTCCCTTACCTTTTTGCATGCTGGAAGTCTAGACCTGTATTTAATTCCTTCTTTATACATTTTATCATTTTGAATTCTTCCTCAAGGATGATTCATTTGTTTGTAATTTGCATATCATGTGGCTCACAGATGATAGTTTTATTTTTTAGATCATAATTAAATACTGTGGTTATTTGTTTTGATGCTCGTATTACATGACTTCTGGCCACTTGGCTCTTGCTTCCCTCTAACATTTGTTCTCCTTTATTTCTTACACACCTATTTTTTTCCTTACAATTTCTCATTTTCTGCCATAGTACGAGTCTTAGGCCTCATCTTATGAGTTTCCTATGCCCTAGCCCTATCATGAGCTATTTATCTATTTCTTTTATCAGAAAATCTTGTTGGAAACTACTGGAATATAATTGCTTCTAGGCTCTCTTAAGGGACTGAAGGAGGAAATACACATGTAATTAGGTCTAATTATTGGAAGCTGTTATGTTCTGTAAAATATCAAAGATTCTGAAGCAGTGAATGCTGCATTGCTCCTGAGGGAAATCCAGGGCCAGATGCCCTCCTCTGGTCATATTTCTGTCAATGGATCAATGGTAAACCTTGTTTTATTTTATGTGTGCTTCTGTTTACAGATTGTGTGTGTGTGTGTGTGTGTGTGTGTGTGTGTGTGTTGTAGATTCATTAACATTGGCCTTATAGCCTGTAGCACTAACACTCATGCCTGAACTTATATAATCTTTTTCTGTACGTAGGAACACCATATAGCCCTTCAATACTCTGCTTTGAGGTTTCCTAAGTAGAGGACTCACCAATATAGAAAACGCGACATTAACAACAACAAAAATGTAATGACATCAACTAGGCTTTGAAATAGACATGTGAGTGATACTGGGGGAAGTCAGGAGCTCCTTCCTCTTAGCTCATGTGGGAACACACATGTTGGTGACACGGGATATTTGTTTCAGCATGCGTGTACTTGCAGAGCTGCAAAGGGCCCTAACTGTTGAACTTTGGGTTACAAACAAATGTTAGTAAATAGTCGAACTGGCAAGTGTGTAACTGGTGGATAATAAGGCTCTGTTGTCTACACACAAGCCCAAAGACACACACACTACTATGCCTGCTTCTATATCTCTCTATCTCAAGCTGGATGTGCACTCTTACTGATATTTCCAGCTTTAGGCCAACACTAGGGGACTTCGTTCCCCACCTTGCTTATTGATGTGAACAGAAGTTCCAGGAGATGGAGCCACATCTACTCCTGTGATTTGTGGAGAGCTAGATGCCACAGGTCTAGGGCCAAATTACTGGAGCCACCTGTAGCCCTTCAGTAGCTATTCATTTCCCTCCTCTGTGTGTGACCCAGTATCTATCAATTCCATGACTGTTAGGTAAGTCCCTTTGGAACATGCTGCAGACTTCTAATGTACACTAGTCCAAAGGCTGTGTATGTTGTCCTGTAGCGTCGTCTCCACCCTACAGCAGAGAACCCCACGTCACCTGGTTATTCCCACAAGTGTATCTTTACAGTATCTTGATTTATAAAGTCTTTTGTTTGTGAAGCTGTTACCATGTTGGAATATGGCATTTGAGGTAACCTGGACTTTTGTTTCTGGGCCATGGTCATTTACATGTGGCTATTTCTTGAGAGTTTTGCTTCTATCTTGATGTTTCTTTTTGAAAAAATTTAATTACACTTATTTATTGACTACTGGTGTGTTTCTTTGTGTGCTTGATACATGTAAGTATATGTGTGTGTGTGTGTGTGTGTGTGTGTTTGTGTGTACATATGTGTGCACGTGCATGTGTTCACAAGTATATGCCATGGCATGCATGCATGTAGATGTTAGAGGACAGCCTTGATTGCCGGGCTTCACCATCTACCTTATTTCAGATGGGGTGTTGGCACTAGATAAAACAGGCTCGTTGGCCCACAGGCATCTGGGGAATTCCTCCATCTCAGCTCATAGGAGACCTGGGATGTCGGATGCTCTCATGTAGATTCTGTAGACTTTTAACTCATTACGTCACAGTTTTGTGGTACCCACCTTAGCCACCACATCATCTCTCCATCTCCGTGCTTGAATGCTTAAATTTTAGTGAGGGCAGCTCATCGAAGAGATTGAGGAGGAGGAGCCAATTGTTCTGTGGGAGGCCTCGGATTCTAGGTGGCTATAATCACCTCCTCGTTAAGACGCTTGACCTGCTCTTCTGTCTCTTTGCAACCCCTTGAGTTCCACTTCCCACTTTCTGGAGACACTGAATCTGCGGTCTCTATAAGAGCAGCCGTTCCTGGAGGCCTGTGTGGCTTCGAGGCCGTGTGGTCTCTCCCATCAGTTGTCTCTGTCTTGTGGAAGGCTCGAGCTGCTCGCTGAAACTCCAGAGTGGCACCTGGCAGCTGTAATTTAAAAA